>MVGT01000437.1:2146590-2159529 GCA_002174775.1 Macleaya cordata | reverse complement strand
AATCAGTGTTATCAAAACCGGACCGGACCGACGGTTCAACCTAGGTCCGACCGAAAATTTCAAAAAATCGGTTCGGTTTATATCAAACCGGTTCAAAAATCAGAACCGACGATTTTTCTTAAACCGACGATCCGACCGTTAAAACCAACCGGATCGGTCTGAAAAAACCGTTCTTCCCCACTACAAAGCTCCAAGAAGCATCTTTTTAGGCTTCTTCGAGGAAAGAACTTGATCAAATGGATCTTCTGAAATGAATCAATCAGGAAGTTGGAGAGAATCAACACATTTGAGAATGATTACTTGAAAAAGAGTCTAAGATCAAAGATCTATAATCATAGCAGTGCAATCTTGTATCAGATCTTACCATGATCTTAGAAGTCAGCCTGGTTTTGTATTGATGGTGGAGACAAAAGGTGTGTATTGTTCGTAAAAACCATTTGAGACGAAGAAGACCATCTCTCTCTCGGAGACCGATGTTTCAACTTTCAAGGCACCATTATCAAAGCAACCCATTAACCCTCTTGGATAAAGAAATACTTAATTTTTGGTGTTAAAAGCACTATCCTCTATTTTGGAGGAGACATACCGACATCCAGCAGCAGGTGTCATTCTTTAAATTATACATTATTTAATTTTGGATTAAACTATATATATTTAATATAAGACCGGTCTAACCGAATTCAACCGTGGTCGGACCTAGGTTCAACCGTTTTCGTAAAATTTCGGTTTGATGACCGGTCCGGTTTTAATAACATTGGTTGAAATCGACAAAGAAAACTTTTCCTCTCATACTTGGCTTTTTTCAATAACATATAAATTGGCCCTACCCTACGAAGTGAACAAAAAAATGAAGTTTGAATTACATGGGTTTTGGCTCAATGGTTATGCATCCTCCCATAAATCTTTTTTTTGAATTAGACTTAAATTAAAGATGAATCCCCTTTGTGGGACTCGAAACCAGAACCTATAGTTTGGACAACCATGTTTCCAACCACTCTAACAAGTGGTCTTCCACCATCCTCCCATAAATCTTTGGTAGTAGGTTTTGGGATCAAAACTTTTTTATTGTAATATTGTTGTTAAGTTTGTTCTATGTAATCTGATAGTAAATATAGGTACGCTATTATTGGCGGTTTCTACGTGCCCGTTGGTGGGTGCCTTTCTTGCGTTCGTTGGTGACGATGTTCTTGGCGGTTTCTCTGCGCTTCTCACATGCCTACTGCGTGTATGTACACCATAATGTAACTGTTATATTACAAGGACCATGCTATTTATGGTCCTCTACCAATTTACTGAATTACCCTCTGAAGCAATAGGGACAATTTTCTTGACAACTTGAAGTGCTCATCTGGAAGAATATCACAAAAATTATTGAGCCATCGCCCATGACCAGAGTTCATATTGGGCTTCAATAGAATTATTCTAAAACTAGGTTTAATGTGACCGGTTCTATGACTAGGTTTGTGGCCTGTTTTGCCTAAAGTTTGTCAATTTGGGATCAGTGTATGGATCGTTCACCACCGATTCTGAATCGAATCATCTAGTTTGGGCGTTGCATTCGAATCATTTTTCTGTAATAGATATTTTTATTCATGTGTTTCAGTCATTGGATTTTAAGCACTTTTTTTCAACATGAGTTTTGTGAACATACCTAAAATTGCCATAGGTTCTGAAATTCTGAGACCTAAAACTAATATTACAATGTAACAAATCAGATGATTTCACTCCTATCTTATAATAGCAGAGTTCTGAGCATAATAAACTTTACTGAACAACACTATCTGTTTGTCTTGAATTCTCAGTAAACAATTTTACAACTTTACAAATGTTTTAATTACAAGGAATCGGATAGTAAAGGATCTATAGCTTGAGAATTCTTTTGGGTTCCTTTCAAACATGTTAGAATCCAATAAACAAGCCCTGCAGAGAAGAAACTAATAAACCAGGCATTGTTGTAAATGACAATGAACGTGTTGGAAACAGAATGTAGGACTCCAACCTTATGCAGAAACCCTGGTATCACCGGCAAAATGCCGATAACAAGAGCAGTCATTGCTGCTAAATTGTATCCTCCGGTGTAGTAATAAGTCCCAAAAGGATTTGCTGAATATAATGCATTGATATTTAATTGGGTACGCCTAATAATGTAGTAATCGGCGAGAACTATCCCTCCAATTGGACCTAATAACGCCGAATACCCGACCAGCCAAGTGTAAACGAAGCTCTCACTCGATTTAAGAAGCCTCCATGGTTGACAAACAATACCAAGAAGAGCAGTTAAGATAGCTCCTCTTCTGAAAGTAAAAATGGAAGGACTAAGATTGACTAACACATTTGCAGGAGCGACGACATTGGCGGCGATATTGGTTGTGATAGTAGCAAGACTGATACCAAAAATAGCGAGTATCATAGTAATAACACCTCCTATTTGACCTAGAAGTTGAATTGGATTTGAGATTATACGACCAAAAATTACAAGAGTGGAAGAGGTAACTGCAAGACCCACAAATGTAAATGCTCCCATGAAAATTGGGAGCCCAGCCTGACCGAGGATTTGATCGGTCTGGCTTTTCGCATACCGGGTAAAATCTGGTATGTTAAGTGCAAGAGGGGCCCAAAAACTGATATTTGCAGTGAGAGAAGGGAAAAAGAGGGACCAAAATTGAGAACTGGATAAGCTAGAAGATAAGGAGAACATATGGCTAAAACTACCTGCATTGACATAAGCCCAACCAAGTAGGCAAGAAGTTAGCACTATAAGGATCGGAGCTGAGTATTTTTCGAGCTGTCGAATTCCATCCATTCCCTTCCAAACAATTCCCAATTGGGCTAACCAGAATGCAATAAAACAGTAAAATTCAAGAGGAGAAGTACCAAGCCAGGGGAGGGATTTCGCGAAGACTGATGACTTGACCGATTCTGGTAAAAGAAGGAAAATTGCCTCACCACCAATCCAAGTTTCAATACCATACCAACCACATCCAACCAAAGCTCGGAGAAGAGTCGGTATATGAGCGCCGTGGATGCCAAACGCTGACCGGGCAAGTACCGGGAACGAAATACCATATCGGGTACCCGGGTGTCCGGTAAGGACTAGTGGGAATAAGAGGATGATATTGGCTGCAACCACAGTAGCAATTCCTTGCCACCAAGACATGCCAAGGTCAACTAAACTTCCTGCTAAGTAATAAGCAGGAACACCTACTACTAGTCCTATCCAAAGACTTGCCATTTCCCATCCAGAAAAGGTTCTTTGTTCTGGTGTAGTTGGCTTAAGATCACTATTGGTAAGGCCTGAATCTGGTTCAAATTCCTTGAATTCAGACTGATCAAGTTCTTGGGTGGGTCTTTTTGATGCCATAACTGAAGAAGAATTACATCTCCTGTGGAGTAACAAGTTTTGATGATAATGGGTGGTGGTTGGTTTGGTTGTTAAGGTAGTTGTGAAAAGATGAACAAAGGGTCTTGATGATTTTGTTGGGTTTGCAGAGAAAGGGGAAAGGTGAGGATGGAGATGATGAAGATGGAGGGTACTGAGACATTTAGAAACCATGATGATTTCAAAGATTCAGCCTCTGAATGGAATCTTTGATGACTATAGTTGCTTTAGAGAGAGAGAGAAACTCTTTTGTTTTTTTTTGTGATTGAAATGTGAGAGGAACATATACCAAACCAAAATGAGAGGTGGGGTTTTTCTTTTTTTCTTTTTTCCTGGGACCTGTTTTTATTGGATATTTGGATCTTGATTTTCTTGGGCTAATATTACAAAACATAAAGAAGCTTCATGGTGACCACAGGAGATGTTTAAGTATTTGGATATTAATTATATTAATTACATACAGCTAGCAAAGATGACAACCTGGTCACATGATGGTTTGGTACCTAAGATGATTAAGTATTTGATTATGGGTCCCCCTCAATTAGTAGATCTAATCTGCCAAAATTAATTATGTAGAATCACATGTAGTATTAACTATTAAGGAGTGGCACCCAGAACCACATACATTTTATCATTTACAACTTTTTGTACGTAGGTTTAGAAAAAGTGATTGTTTACCATCATAATAGAGCGGGCGATAAAAAGAAAATCGAGGTTTCAAATCTCATCACTAGCACAAAGAGGAAAAGCAAAAAATTCTTTACGCGCTTGAAGGGGAGTAGTAGGGGTGTGAACCCACACCAAAAACCTCATAAAATATGAACAAACACTTGATCGAACATCTCAGAACTGTTAGACAGAGATGGTACAATATCTAATGGCCGGGTGAACCACATTCATCCATGTGCTCGATCATCCGTTGATAAACACATAACCTTTTTGACGGATTAAGAAAAGTAGCACAGTTGGATCAATTCCATTTGAAATTAGAGCCCTGCTTGGTATGCCGTTAATATTCGCAAATCGAAAATTCAAGGTTCTTGTAGGTGCTAATTAAAATTCTATAAATAAGAAAAAAATAAATAAAAAATTTTAGATTGTTTGTTTTGTAAGCCCATTGCAAATCCTATTAAATATTTACTATTAGATGGTTTCATCAATCACCTACAAACACATGACGAACCGTGAATATTCGCATTTAAGAAAATTCACAGTGTACCAAGCATGGGCTAGGTATATTTGGGAGGAAATTTACATTATATTAGATCATCTTTAATGCAAATGTGCTCCGACAATATGAGTGAGTAGACATCGTTCCTAATGCTTCTGTAAACCCTAATAATAATCTAAAACATTTGTAAAAAGGTGAGGCTCCACTACTGAACCTTGCTTTTGCTCTTGAAAAACACTATAATGCTTAGTCATTTTTAATTGGACGCTCCAGTGTTCAGCATCGTCTATTGTGCGCGCACTAGTTACGTAGCTCTAGACATGAACTTTCTTATATTTAATAACATAATTTTGCTCAAAAACCCCATTTTTGAATACTAAATACCAAAAAACCCACAAACATTTAAAAATATCCAAAAGTCCAATTTTATTTATTGTATTTACCGTTTTCTCTTTAATTTTTATCTAAATATCTATTTACCCAACTTTGACTAAACGTGTGGGTTTTTTTATTTTTATAATCACTGATTTACCCTTCCTAAATTAACTCATGCTTTCACTCTCATATATTCTCTCTTCCCTGATTTATGTTAGATTCAATTTTTGTTTGAAAATTTGGTTTCCTTTTTTATCTCAAACTATTATTAGTTGTCAAAATCGAAATCTTTCAAATCTTAGAGGATTATTTGCTAGATCTTCAACAATATCTTATTTTTTAAATAGTTTTTATTCTTCTTTGTTGTTTATTTTTTGTTCTTCAACAGAGTTTCTTCCAGATTTTTGTTGAAGACGAAGAAATTTTTTTATTGTAGTTTCCTCAAAGAAAGAGTAAGGATTCCAGATTTATCTTTTTTTTATTGATCATTTTTGCTCTTCTTCAAATATAAATTTGCAAAGTAGTTGTAAACTATTATAATTTTTTTCTTTTTTATTTTTGCAATTCTATATGAATCGTTAAATTAAATTGTTTACGCAATTATTTGTGCATAATTTGGCAGCTTATTTTTTTTTTCACTTCTATGTTTTTTTTTCATGTAAGCTTGTTTCGAATTGCAACTAATGTTTGTGTTTATGTGATTTATGATTTTTTTTGTCTTTATACATTATTGAGTTTCAAACAAATCGAATAAAATTTATTTTTGCAAACAAAATTAGGGAAATAAATTTCATTTTTTCCATTGCAAATTATTTTTTAGTTTTGCAATAAAGGTTTTGTGCATGTCCAAAGTGATTTTTGCACAATTAATTTATTTATCTTTTTAGGATTATTTTGATTTTCTTGATGATCTATTGTTTCAAATATTGTTTTGCTAAAAAACCCAATTTTATGATTTCAGATTATTATTTTTTTGTCTTTATACATTATTGAGTTTCAAACAAATCAAATAAAATTTATTTTTGCAAACAAAATTATGGAAATAAAGTTCATTTTTTCCAATGTAAATTATTTTTTGCTTTTGCAATAAAGGTTTTGTGCATGTGCAAAGTGATTTTTGCATAATTAATTTATTTATCTTTTTAAGATTATTTTGATTTTATTGATGATCCATTGTTTCAAATATTATTTTGCAAAATTTTTTCTAAATGCAGTTTATAATTTTGTAATGGTTTGTGATTTTTTCCTTCTAGAAATCTCAAGGTTTTTCAAAAACTAATTTAATTTAGAGAAATTAGTGGTAGGTGATTTGTAATAATTTTAGAATTTTTAGGGTGAATGGATAAGTTTCCTAAAATAAAATTCATTTAACAATTGGTTAATTTCATCTTGAAAAGGGTAAAAATGTCTAAGAAAAGTTCTGCATGTGTAATAAGATATTTTGGAGTTTTTAGCTATTATTAAATGTTTGTGGAGTTTTTGGACAAAAATATTCTAGTTTTGGAGGTTTTGGCCAAATCCCGATAACATAATTAACGGCCGACTAAACACTTTAATAAGGAGGTGCTTAGCTGGCTTCTTTGCTACTATAATATGGTAATCAAGTCGTCATCACAGACGGTCAAATGTAGTAGGTGGCAAATTTATGAGATGCGACAAAAGTTTGAGATGTCGCAGTACCAGTATTTAGGAAAAGCCGGTGCGAAGAATGCCAAAGTGTCATACAGTTGAACCCCGCTCACATGTAAACGACCAACAATTTGCCACCAGCGACAAACTTCACCAATTGAAAAAAAAAAAAAAAAAAACCTAAAATATATGACAAAAAGATCGATTTACCAAATCAATATCTATACCTAATGTTTGTTGGTGTCCATTACTCCATTTCCCACAAGTCCAAATCAGTCATTAAGACCCTTGATTTTCTCACTAATTGTCTCCCATGACATGTGGCACAATCTCCATCGTACACGTGTACAATCTTAGCTTCCACACTTGAAAAACAAACGTCATACCAAAAGTTTAAAAAAGCAAAAAATTTGAAGTATATTTAATAAGACCTCTCAATCTGATAAGACCACTGAAATGAAAAATCTTTTAGGTTATCTAAAGCAAGGTATCTATCTATCTATCTATCTATATATCTAGAGAAAACCCATCAGAATTCTGAAGTTCTTTTATCAGAAAAAAAAAAAAAAAAAAAAAACAGGGCAAATTAAACCCATCTCACTCTGTTCTTCACAAATCTCTATTAACAATTTTGAAGTCTTGTTGCTGTTGGTGATAAAAATGGGTCCAAGAATGGAGAATATGAAGAATTCAGATCAAACTTCACAACTTATTTTCAAGCCTTTGATGATCTCCATGGTTGGTATAGCATTCACAGCTCTAGCAATTGTGGCTTACCAATTTATTGTAACAAAATATTGTATGCGTAGACGCGCTGCGGCCATGTTGCAACGGATCGAAAGAAGCCAAATTATGGGAACTGGGGTGGATGAAAAAGTCCTTAAATCCATTCCAATTATCACTTATTCAAACAAACAAGATCAAGAAGGGGTTTTTTGTGTGGATCAAAGTGAATGTTCAGTATGTTTAGGTGATTTAGAAGAAGGTGAGATGTTAAGATTGTTACCAAATTGTCGACACGTTTTTCATGTTGGGTGTATTGATCAATGGTGGTTATCTCATTCGACTTGTCCAATTTGTCGATCACCCGTTGTTGGGCCAATCTCTGTAAAAATGCCAGTTGATGAAGAAGGAGGGTTAGTTGATGATCATGGAGAAGAAAATATTGCACAGTACCAAGCAGATAGGAGGATTAATATTATTGAAGCTAATTCAGGAGGTAATAATTCATTAATGGTGGGATCAAAACTTAGACATTGTGTTTCTCTTATATGGCCTAATGATGAGAGAAAACAACAATGTTTGCCAGTTCGATTAAAGAGATCATTATCTATGGATTGTTCTTCGTCTTCGTCGTCATCATCATCGTCATCTCCTCGATCTTAAGGGCGGGTTTTTAAGTACAAAAGACGTACTAAAGATGTACTGATCAATCCTTTTCGCAATTTCGATCGAACGAGGATTAATGGAACAATCATGGGTTTTGAGATGATTTTGATGAAATTAATTTTAAGCTCTGCTTAATTAGTAACAATTACTAGAGGTTTTTGTGTATAACAAGAGACTGTGATCAATCATATAATTATTATTTTTTAGTTAGTAATTTTCTTTAATTCTTCTTGTTAATTGTTCTTCTTCAACAGGTTTAATTTTCTTGTTAAGACCTAATAAAGTAAATTTTAGGTAAGAGTAGAGATTGAACTTCCTCCAATGATTTTTTTTTTTTTTTCTCAGAGTTTCGTGTTTCTAGAAGATCATTATCTACCCAATAACTCAAAAATGGAATTGGGATTTATAACTAAAATACCCTTTATAATTTTTATTTTTCAAATTAGATTGCAATTTAAACATGAATCCCGTCCAGTTCAATACTAAGACCTATACTATGGATACCCTTTACATTATTTTTCTTTTTTTTTTTGCTAAGCAAGAAAATTATATATTAATAATATACAAGGGTGAATAGGAAATAAGGCCCCACCCCAATTAGAGCAAAACAATTGCCTGAATCACAATGCTAAGGGTAGTCCAATTAGATTGGCACCCCTAAGAGCACCAATTATTTCCAGGCCAAAACACTAGTAGAACCTACAATCTTGAATGTTAATTTACAATATTCATGTTTTTTTGAGGAGGGTGGTTTTTGTAAATTTTGTAAAAGTAGGTGACATCTTAAACCCTTTCTCAGCTTCCTGGCTTTAGTACAAAAACTAATGAGTGATGGTAGGGACAGGATGTTTCCGGTGTTTAGATGGTAGCCGTTTTCTCAAATTTGGAGGCTCTTGATTATAATTTAAAACCGATTCATAATGATCTTTATCACTACATAAAATTGTTATATCAACATATTTTAAGTTGTAGATGGTGGAAATAAAATTGTTATGTCAACCAAATTCTATGAAAACCTGGTGTCCTAGGATCCAACTAAGTTAACACTAATGTAATCGATTTAATGTGAGACTTACGTACCCCCCAACTGTTATATAGCAAAGATCTGCTTATAGATTTGAATCAAGTGGCAAACCATCAATCGATGATCAACTTGCAGCACTTTTGTCATCAACTTTTTTTTTTTTTGATCAATTTGTCATCAACTTGTTACATGCGCACCAGACTATCCCTATCTAAAACCCTATCTTATTTGTTCAAATCTTTTCTTACATGGCCAGCTATCTACACCCAACATTATACTTATTAAACCCAATTTATTATTACACCCTACTACTCGCGTAGAGTTTATCCAAGTATTGAAACTTTATGAGAATGATCTCTTCGTTGTGTAGACCATCATCAGAAAAAGAAAATAATAATAATTCCATCTTTTTAAAACTTTGAACTCGATTAAAATATAATTAAAATTCAAACCCTCTATTAATCTCTAACTTAACTTTTGACAAAGTTAAACATTCTATAAGGTATGTGATTTTTCAGAAACAAGTATAAATGAAGTGTAAGAATAAGTTAGGTATAACAAATAATAACTTGGCAAAAATATTCAATATATTCAATATATATATATATCAAACCCTTTTAAGCTACAAAATTCAATTTATTTTCTTTTGAACCATGCACCCACTAAATAATGAACCAGATAGTTCAAATAGAACATAATTAAACAATCAAATAAATAGACCGACAAATCTATGGGTGTTAGGATTTGATTCTGAGGAGAGAGAGAGAGAGAGAGAGAGAGAAATGTAGATGATCAAATTCATACAAGATTTGAAAGTAGGGAGAAATGTTTTGGGGTCTGCCAGACTAGTACTAAGTACTAACTAACGATGGATATATATGCTTTACATTAATAGACGTTAGTGTTGTACACGTGGCTTATCTGTCTGATGCTTTTTTAAAAGCTAAACCTAACTTATTATTATCCGGATTCGGGGCTTTGTACGTCTTATCCGATTCGAATCTTGGTGCAACCATTTAGCTAGGATTTAGATGGTGTGTAGTTTGTGGGTTCTCATCTTTGTTGAGTGCGACGGGCACGACGGACACTACCCTTCCAAATTCAAGATTTAGTTTGGATTTTGAACTACTTTAATTAATTAGGGTTTTGTATTTGTACTTATTATTAATTTGCATGATCTGTCATGCGTCATTTATTTAACGTACAACTTGTTGAACCACGTTCTTATTATATACCTAAATACATATGCTGTAATTTTACTTCAAAATATTATTGTTATATCTAACGGCTCATCATAATATGGAGAATATATGTTCGTTAGGGGACTATATACCAACCTAATTACACTACCCAAAACAAATAGCTGGTCATGAGTGACTCAATCATATACTACATTGGGACATTTAATGGTGAGGAGACTAACGCCGGCCCTCTTATATTCACATTAATTTTTTCAGATCAAAAAATATAAATTCACATTTATTTTTAATACCCAAATCTTCATATTATGTAGTCTTCGTATTATATATTTATATATCTATCGATTTATAGGCAACATCGATCTTAAATTCTTAATCCTGATGAATTAGATATTCTTATGCAGTTTGTTTTGCACTTCTCACACGTCTATTATGGCATATCTTTGCCTTACAAATATGTATCTTAGGCAAATAGTCCCTTCTTTGAAATATATATCTATTATAAAATAGAACGGTCTACGACTTGAAAGATAAATTTTTATTGCCCATCATAGTAGTTTTGGGTTTATTATGTTACCTATCAAAGGCTGAGAAACATAAACCTAAACCATCATATGGTTTCTAATCAATGGCATATTCGGAAAATAAAGAGTATTTAAAAGGCATATGATTAATACAAGTTAATAAAAGAAAAAAGTGGTGGCGACTCCTTTGTGATATTGGTGGTGGTTTAGCGCTTCTCACACACTTATTACTAGTAGGCACCAGTTTATCTTCGCCTTGTTATTTTAATTTGAGCAGTAATACCTCATCAAAAAAAAATTTAAAAAAATATTTATGTCAATATAACTCCGCAATAAAGTACTTTGCAATATCACTCATCTTATCTATAAGGTAAACAAATAAAATTGTAAGCCGGGGCCCAAAGGGACGCCTTGCTGGTTTGTGCTCAGGGCTGGGTCTGAGGAGACTCAGGGCTCATGGGTCTCTACTCTTACGAATCACTTCTTTTAATTGTGGTCAAGTCATAGTGGCTAGTGGGCTGCTTGTGCTCAGGACCGGGTCTGAGACTCTGAGGAGACTCAGGGCTGATGAGTCTCTGCTCTTAGGAATCACTTCTTTTAATTGTGGTCAAGTCATAGTGGCTATTGGGTTTGGAATCAATTTACCCATGGGCTTGAACATATAAAAATTGCTTAAATCCAACAACAAGAACTCACTAGTTAGAGTGTTAGAAACCAGTTTAAAGAAGATGCTACCACACCTTTTGGCACCTATGTTTGATATATAATTTTGAAAATACATTCTTAATTCATATGATCAATCCGAAGTTCAGGATTCAAACTATAAGTTGACATTTTCAGAACTTTATCCCTAATTTCACAACTTATATATAAATATGTGGGATCTAAAAAACGAAAACACTAAAGAAAAAGAAGTAAGACGTTGTAGATGTAGACATAGATGTTAAACATCAAAAGCACTTAATTTGTATTTAACTGAGAGACTTGATCATCATCAACGGTCGGTAGTACTGAGAGCTGATCATCATCATGATCATGATCATGATCATCATCATCAGCTGCCTCCACTTTGACCATCTGAGCCTTAATGGCTGCAGCCAAGTGATCATAGGCTTCACCCCAGGCACTTCCCATTTCCTCACTCCACTTCTCTTCTCCTACTCCCTCTTCAATTGTCCTCAACAGAGCTTCTTTCACCACCTGATTGAATTAATTAGTAATTTTAATTAACGGACAACTTTAATTTAAGGCAAAAAAATTATGCTCTAATAATAAACTTGTAATTAATTAAATTGACCATAAAACAAAAATTTGTTCTCATCAAAACAAATTAAAGTACCTCAAAATGGGCATCAATAACACCCTTATGAAGATGGACAGATCCCAAGTTCTTTAGAGTGTTTTCGGCAATCACCACCTCCCCTTTCTCCCGGAGTTGAACGGCCGATTCACAAGTCTTCATCAGTTACAATTACATATAGCATTAGTAAACCGTCTTAAATCGAATTTGAGGCCGTGCAATCTGTGCGACCACACAGGGCCTCCAGCTTTAAAGGGCCCATTTTTTGTTCTAGTTAAGACTTAAAGACTACTCAGTAGTAACTCACCATTTTGAAGACCTTCACAGCATGGGCTTTGAGCTTAGGATTGTTTTCAGGGATCTCATCTGAGTCCTTCAGAAAAGAGAACATGCCCTTCGCTGCAGGAGCTATCTCTAATATCCTGACAGTCACAAGACCAATTAATAAAATCTGTATATAAAAAAAAATTTAAATAATTATTTAGATCACAAGCGTCACTTTCACATAGTACAGTATTACTTACGTGGTGAAGAATTGGAGGCTAAGTTCGGGTATGTTTTGCTTCATGATCTCCCATGAATCCTTCACCAAAGCCTCTTGTTGCTCTGTAAAATCCATTTTTCTTTGAGGTTACAAATCTGAATATGTTTTGATCTCTTTTAATTTCTCAAAAAATGTCTAATACTTCGCCTACTTATGAAATCTATTAATCCGGGGTTTAAATAAAAAATAATGATGGTGAGCTTCACATTAAGGCTTATGCTTTATTCTTGGCAGAGCAAATTCTATCCGTCCCTTGGAAAATGAAAAAGATTAGGATTCTTGATTCTTGACACAGGATACCGCAAAACTTTTGCACAGAATAAATGCACATTTATTCCTAACCATTTAGATTTGTCAGCAGCAATATGTCAAGGAAAAATGTCACCCCCCTAAACTCTTTTTTTT
>MVGT01000437.1:2061710-2146445 GCA_002174775.1 Macleaya cordata | reverse complement strand
TTTTAAGTGGGGCTAATGCCGAATTAGACCGCAATGGGTGGTAGGTGATAAGCGCAGCACAGAGAAAACGCCAAAAATAGATGTAGACGCCAAAAAGCTAGCTATCACAAACACAGGAAAGGATGCCAAACCTCCAATGCAAATAATTACATGGACCGTAGTTATACGAGTCTGACTATAGCACAGTGGCAAGATTTGAACCCACAAGCATATTTTTGGGAACCAATGAGTTCCCTATAGTTTGGGCTATTTTCAACCTGATAATTGAGCGGGATTGAGCTTTTTTTAACAGTCCGGACTTAAAACTGAGCAGGCGGGCCCAAACCAGTCAAGCCCAAGCCTGACATTAGACCTCTGCGTCTTGGATGAATTCATGAGGTGGGTCCATCATCCATTAGTCAAATATATACTTGAAAAAGTGTACTACGTGGCAGTTAACCCGGTAACATACATCGAAGTCCATTAAAAATTCCGAGTCAATTTTGTGGGTGTCATTCAACAGTAACCAACGGCAAACCCCCAACCCCGCCATACCTTCCTTCCCTCGTTTTTAACACATCAAACTTCCCCTACACCCCTCCACCACCACCATCGCCACCACCGCCACCAGTAGATTCTGATCAGTTCTTCGCATGTCGTCCTCAGCGGCCTTAGCATCACGGCGTCTCCGCGTCCTACAATCCCTCCCGGAAAACAAAACCTGCGTAGACTGCTCTCAAAAAAACCCACAATGGGCTTCAATCACTTACGGAATTTTCATGTGCCTCGACTGCTCCGGCAAACACCGCGGCCTTGGCGTTCACCTCAGTTTCGTCCGATCAGTCACCATGGATTCATGGCCGGAACCTCACCTCAAGAAAATGGAATCCAATCGTGGCGGTAATGAAGCCCTTAATTCCTTTCTTTCCGCACGTGGAATTCCCAAAGAAACCGAAATCTCTGTGAAATACAACACCCACTCAGCTTCTCTGTTCCGCGAAAAAATTCAGACCCTCTCTGAAAATCGGTCCTGGATTGAACCCCCAATTACCCAAGAATCCATTTCTCCAGGTTCTAGAAAACCCCCTAAGCCTACTTCTGGGAATTCTGATTGGGGATGGGATGGGTGGGATGATAATAAGACCAGTAATAATATGAGAAGGAATCATAGTATTGGGAGTTCTAGGGGTGATGGCGGAGGGTTACATGGACCAAGTAGGTCTTGGTCATCTGAGGATATTCATGGAAAATTGCAGGCTTCTGCTGCGAATAAAGAATGCTTTTTTGCTAAGAAAGTTGCTGAGAATGAAGGGAAGCCAGAAGGAATCCCACCTTCACAAGGAGGAAAGTACGTAGGGTTTGGGTCTAGTCCTACTGGTGCAAGACGGATGACCAGAGCTTATTCACATGGAGATGTTATTTTGGATACTGTTTCAGCATTTTCTCAGGTTAGAGGAATTTGTTCTTATAACGACATTTTGATTTTCAAATCTGGGTTCTGTTGATTTCGTTTGAATAAGTAGTGTTTATTAATTGTTTGTTTTTGGGTCTTATAGAAAGAAAATTGGTGTTCTGAAATTCATTACGCATTACTGCCTGAACATAAATTCCTTTCTTCATATTTTACCGTGTGTATCTAGTGAACTGAATTCTTAGGTTTTGGGTATGAATTTGATTTTAGAATCCAGAGCTTTGTGATTTTACCTGGCCAGGACCTGCCATTATTGATGAAAATGTAAACTTGCAATTCTTTTTCTCTTTTAGCTTCTGAATTATCCGTTTAATGTCGATTTTGTTATGATATAGATATACAAGTTTTTGAATCTGCTCATCATATGTATTCAATTTGAGTTTATTGATCAAAATGCAAGCTGTCTGTCCATTTTTGTGGGCTCACTAGAGATATCTTGTTGTCACTGTCAGGGATTAGGTCGATTATCCCTGGTTGCATCATCTGCTGTACAGTCTGCAGCTACTGCAGTCCAAGCAGGAACAAAGGACTTCACTTCCAAGGTAATCATGGGTTCCATCCAGTTAGATGAAAATGTAAACTTGCAATTTTCTTTAGACCTTTCAACTTTTTGGTTACAAATAGAAAGAAAAATCTCAAAAAGGACCAAAATGTTCCATATGCATGCAAAAAATGAACCAAAATGCACCACTTTTCTTAGACTGTTTCAATATCTAATTTTTCCCCCCTCTTTTCTCTTCTTTTTTTTTCCATTTTTGTTCTAATTGGTTGTAAATTTGTAATGATTCATGTTAGTAAAGTTCAAGCTTGAAAGAATATCTGCATTGTCATGAACCCTCTGTATTTCAGGTGTTGTTAAATTGAGTTGAGTTGGAACCTTTAACAGGTGAGAGAAGGTGTGTCAGATGAAAAGATGAATGAAACAGTGAATACTGTAGCTTTTAAGACCACAGAATTTGGACAGAGGACCTGGGGAATAATGAAGGGTGTAATGGCAATAGCGTCTGAGACAGTAGGTGAATATTCAATAGATGGAAATGAAAGGAATGCTGAATTCCCTGTTGATAGAGTGAATGGAACAATTTGGGATAGTGATAGTAATGTTAGTAGACATCATCATCAGGAGAGTTGTAAAGGTAAAGACTCTCTCAGTGAATGGGATGACTGGGGAACAGACAGTCCAGTTTCCACTACTGTAAACAATAAGTTTGGAGAACAATCCACCAAGAAAAACAAAGATGATGAAGCTTGGGGTGGCTGGGATTGAGAACAACCATTGGCTTGTCTCACAGTTCTAGGCAAAGAAAACAGGACTGATCATTTTTGGCAGAGGCTTTCAGTTCTTGTGCTGTTTCATCAAGAGAGGTAAAGAGTTTCTTTAACTCACAGAAGACCCAAGATTGTTTGCTTGAATTTATATTATTAGGTGCTTTCAGAAACGAAATCAATCTATTTTTTTGTTTTTTTTTTCCTCGTAAACTGAGAAATACCCATTCCCCATTCAATTCATTCTTTGAATTTTTTGTTCAATTTTGTATCTTTACTTGGCTCTGTAATAATCATATTGTAACATTTTGAAGCAGCTCTTTCTTTCTCCAATAATAAGATTCTTCATTCAACAGAGAATAAGCAAAACACTTTTGATACAAATTACATACATGAAGCCATCTAATAGAGACACAAAAAGCAGTTGGTAAACCCCCATAAAAACATCAAGTGAGACCTATACAAAGACTTCATGGTTAACAGTTAAAATACATAAAAGATGAACAGTACATTGAGGCAGTGATGAAAGACAAATTAAGATTGACTAAGACTTGGAACCTAATTTGGTGTCTTCGGACATGTAAGTAGTGACAGCTTTTATGCCTTCAGCAATTGCATGTTTCCCAAGCTCCCCTGGCAAGACCAACCTAACAGCACTTTGAATCTCTCTGGATGACAATGTCATCCTTCCAGTGTACTTCGAAAGCCGAGCCGCCTCGTCTGCTAACCTCTCAAACATATCATTCATCAACCCATTCAACACTGTCATGGCCTTTGAAGATATACTCATGCCAGGGTGAACCTGCTTCAAAACCTTAAACACATATCTCTTGTAACCTTCCCCACCTTCCTTATTTCTCTTTCTACCTGATCCCTTTCTTCCTGGTTTCTTCTTCTTCTCCTTATCTTCTACTCCATCTTGGGTGGTGGTCTTATTTTCTTCCTTATTTTGATTATTAGGTCCTTGCTTCTCCATCTCTTCTCCTCCTCCATCTTGGGCGGTTTTCTTTTCCTCATCCTGCAGCTGCTGCTGCTTCTTCTGAGGTCCCTCTAGGTTTAGAGAACTAGTAGCTTTCTTGGGTTCCTCTTGATTTTTCTTCTTCTTCTGATCATGAACTGATTGATCTTCATCTTCTTCTGTGGTCTTGTCTTTAACTGCAACAACAACCTTCACTGGTTCTTTGGTTGATACAGCAATCTCATCTGTCTCTTCCTCATTTTCCTCCTCTGCTTGGAGGGGTTCTTCGGTTTCAAGAACAACATTCACAGTTTCTTTAATGACCTTCCTTGTTGTCTTCACAGCCACCACCTTCCCCTTACGTTTCGGAGCCATTTTTACTTGCTCTCTCTACTAATTAGTGAGTAAAAGATGTAGTTTGAAACCAGACAAGGAAAACTATATGGGAAAGAAAAAGTTTTAAATAAGTATGTTATGGCGTTTGCAGAGAATGACACGTGGAGGACAGGTGTCGAGCTTTTTGAATTAAACGGCTACGTGGGGTGAAAGTAATAACTGATTTACTGGTAAACTTGGTTTCTTTACTCGTAGAGTTTATCCTTTCTTGGATTGAATCACCTATAGGTTTGTATCAACAAAAAAATAAAAAGAAAAAAATAAACCTAGAGGCTCTAAATGAAATCTCTGTTAAAGGGCCTTTCATTTTGAACCAGAGGCAACCCCAAAACATTCAAAATGATATGAGTTGGCCTCGATTTTTTATTAAAGAATTTTTTCCCGAATTTCTCCAGAGTTTTTTTAAAAACATTCAAATTTTTAGGGGAAGCTCACCTTTCCCCCAAAAAAAAAAAATTTTTAGGGGAATGATGATATCGGAGAAATTGTTTTGGAAGCGAAGAAAGCTCAAAAAATGGGCTTTACAACGTTATAAGGGAACTCTTCATAAGCTATCAATTTTTGAGTTTTACACCCAATCAAAAATACATTTCATCTCTACCACCATCACCATCTCCATTCTCCACCGCCACCACTAGCCCCACTCCACCGCCTCCAAAAGAGAAAAAAAAAGGAGGGAGATCGCCCTCTCTCTTCTTTCTCTCTCCCTTTTGATCTCTCTCTCCTCTTTTTTATATTTTGTTTCTGCTAGTAGAGGCGATGGTGGATGTGGAGTGGGGGTGGTGGTGGTGGTGGGAAAGATAATGATGATGGTGATATGGTGTGGTGTATTTTTGTTGGAGATGGAGGCGGAGGTTGATTGTGTTGTTGGTGATGGTCGTAAGAGTGGGATATACAACCCAAATATTAGTTGGGTGGAATTATACGAAGCTTTCCTCCCATCCAAAATAACTTTCCCAATATCATCTCCCAAAAATTATGGGCAACTTAAAGTTGTGTTACTTTTATTATCAGTGATTGGTGGTCTTGTAATACCCTCCTGATTGTATTAAAGAGGCTTTGTTGGCTGATTTATCAACTGTTTTTTAATTTGTCATATGTAATATTTGATGGCGGTTACGATAGCCTATGGGTGATAGTTCTATAGCATTTTGGTGGTGGTTCCGTTTGTGGATCAGACTTATTTGGCGGTGTTTCTACGCTTCTCATACACTTTTCATGGTGTATCTTCGCCTTCTTAAATATGTATCATGAGCAATAGTCCCCTCTTAAAAAAAATTTAGGGTTATCATAACTACCAAAAAGTTATCATAACTGCTACCAAATATTACATTGGACAAACTAATGGCAAACTGTAGGTCAAGAATTTTGATCCCAAAATCTCTCAAGTCATGGGGAGGGGGTGCACAATTATTGGGCGAAATACCCATGTGCAATAACAACAATGTATTGAAGCGTAACTATATATTCCCATTTTATTTTCTTCCAGGCTTGGTACTCTTACGATCCTGTCAAGTCTCCTTTTAATTTCTGCGATGGACGTAAGGGTTTAGGGATATTGTACCATAGATCTCCGCATCATTATTATTATTCTCGTGGGTTTGGATAGAGATGATCCAAAGTAAAGTTTAGTCATCTCTTTTGATGGTTGAATTTCGATAAATGTATTACGAGATTAAAAAATTTATAATGGATTTCTGGATATGATCATTGGACCAAAACTCATCTAAATTAGGGCTACCGCCAATAAATGGATCGATGTTTGCAATGAATTTGAAAAACTTGTATTATTGAACGTGTTTCTTTTTTTCCTTTTTTTGAGATCTAAGGTATTCGGGCGTTTTAGAGCACCCGACTAATCCCTAGGATGTGAGTAGACCTCCCTATCCACACACAACCGACCGGTTAAAATCTTATTGCAGAAGTGGGCCATTAGGAAGATCGATCACTCGACCTCCATTTTGTGAGGTGTGTGTCTTGACTACTTAACCACCGATCACTTGCATATGTAGCTAGCGGCTTTTTGGTGGTTGATGTAGATGGGGGACCGAGGACCGTAGCATCTTTATTTTTTACTTTTTTCAGTAAACTAGCATCATTACATTAAGCAATTAGACATTAATCCCTTGTTATTTTAGATGAAATTAGACCTTAATTCCTTTGCTTTGTCAAATAACTTCGATCCCCATAAGAGCGTCCACAGTGTTGTAGGGTAAAAATCCATTTTACCCTACTGTTTTTTAGCCTACAAGACCCTCATCCACAGTGGGGAGTGTTTCAAAAAAATTTAAAAAATTAATAAAAAACCTAAACTGAGGACAAAATTGACATTTAAAAAATATATATATATTTTAAAAAGCCAGGCGTTGTCCCTGGACCACGCCTGGAATCAAACGTAGTGTTAGCACTACGCCTGGTTTTTATAATTTTTTTTAATTTTTATAATTTTTTTTAAAATTTTTTATAATTTTTTTATAATTTTTTTAAAATTTTTAAAATTTTTTAACCCATCAATTAAAAAAAAAATTAAAAAATTTAAAAAAAAAAAAAATTTGGGCGTGGAGCTATCTCCACGCCCAAATTGGGGCGTGGAGCTATCTCCACGCCCCATGCAATTTTAAAAATTTAAAAAAAATTGGGGCGTGGCTTTACCTCCACGCCCCGTTTCAAACGCCATCATACCTCTACGCCCCATTTCGGACGTGGTGCCAGATCCACGCCCCGTAAAATAATTTGCAGATGAGTCTGGAGAAGGCCAATTTTAGCCTATCTCCGAGTCTCGTAGGCTAAAATTCTTATTTTAGCCTACCCACTGTGCAAGTGGGATAAGGTAAAATCTAAATTTACCTTACCACTGTGGATGCTCTAACAACATTAAAAAATTAAATGTAATCACGTGAATATCTGGTTAAAATAACATTATTAGGGATCAACTTTTATTGTTTTAAATTTGTGCACACAAAACATACATGCACTGAAACTCACATACATATATAAGATATTAAATAGATTTATTTATTTATTTATTTATTAGGGGAATTAAAAAATGTTGGAAATTGAAGAATAGTAAGAGGTGAGCTATTCAATATATATAAGAGTTAATTACAATTTTAAATAGTTTACAAGTATAAAATAAATTATATACTTTTATTTTATATTTTAATATATAAGAGTTTATTTATTAAGGGAATTAAAAAATGTTGGAAATTGAAGAATAGTAAGAGGTGAGCTATTCAATATGTATAAGTTAATTACAATTTTAAAAATATTTTACAAGTATAAAATAAATTATATACTTTTATCTTATATTTTAATTTATAAAAAAGAATAATAATTCTCAAAATTTTCAAGAAAGATTACCATTGTAATAGTATTAGTAGAAAGTACGTACATTTTACTTGTATAGTTATTTCTAAACATATGAAATGTTGAATAAATTTAGATGTACAATCCGTTAGTAACGATTTTCAGTAGGACTTACATAGAGATGATTTAAGTGTTGTAATTAGCGATTTGCATTCGATCTAAGAATAGCCTCATCAAGGTTTCAAACACAAATTAGCACCATTAGAACATTTTAGATCGGATATGTCATAAGTTTTAGCTAGGTAAATCAAAATGACATTTAAAAAAAAAGAACGATGATTCAAAAAGCCCGTATAACTCAATCACTCTTCTTTTTTTTCTGACTAAGTACTTGGGTGCTCAAAATAAAAGTGAACAGCTGGATTTTTCTGAATACAAAAAGCTGGTCGGTTAGACAAACTTTTTTTCCCTTTTTTTTTTTATCTGAAGTTGTTACTTTATTTTTTTGAAAAATTAAAACTTTCTTAGGTTTAATTACTTCTCGTTGATTTTTCTTCTTTTTTTGTCTTTTGGTTTTTATATGTTTTTAATTCTTTCGGCACAAAACGATAGACCTGTGGTTGTGAATTTGTGAAGAGAAAAGTACATACTGAATGTCGGTTGAAGGAGAGAGAATAATTAACTAGATTCTAATTTATTCCATCCTAAATTTTTATCTAAATCCCACAATATATTACCAACCGCTTCTAACGGTTTAACTTCCAGGAATGATATATCTATGAGTAGAATAGACATTGTGAAGCTGCTGATGTGGTGGTAGTTAGAATAGACATTGTGAAATAAAATGTCTATTTCTAGACATTCATCTTCACAGTGTCTTACAGTCCACATCATCAAATTTTTCTTCCTCAAGAATTTTTAGTTATTTTAAAAAAAATATAAGTTAGACCCATTCAAAAATTAAGTGTCATGTAAGTTAAAAAGTCATCCCAATACATTTGCATTGGAGATGTATTTTTTTCAATAATGTCTAGAAATTAGACATTACCTTATATAACATGCAATGTAGATAAGACATTGCATTATAAGACATTTGCATTGGAGATGCTCTTATGTTACGCCTCAACTTTTGTGCGGGCCTGGCCATGTCATCCTATGACTTGGCATTAAATGTCAAAAAATTATAATTTGTTTTTTGCCTCACTCAATTTTGTGCGAAATCCCGAGGCGGCTTGGTGATTAAAAAAAGAAAGATACAACTGTTCAAATAAAAACCCCCAAATCTAGATCTAATCAACCCCTAAACTCAAACCCATCGTTCCTTCTTCCTCTCCCTCTCCCTCCATTTTCTCTTTCTGTAATAACTACACTTGGTTTACACCTAACGTTAGATGCTATATGAATTGATCTAAGAGCATATTCTTTGTATTATTGATCTCCTTATTATTTAGATCACATCAACATATGAGTATATTCTATATGGGCCCACCCAATACCTACTTTATTCTCACACTCTACTTTCACACTACTAGATGCTACATTGAGTTGATCAAAAGGCTAATTTTGTGTGACAAAGATCTCTTCATCGATCAAAACACATCATCGCTTAATACCCACTTTTATGATTACACTCTACTTACACCCTATGGGTGCTACGCAGAGTTAATCCAATGGCTGATTTTTTTGTGGCAAAATTTTTTTTATTTATTTGGATCACATTAGCCCATGAGTCATCTCCAAGTGGGCTCACCTAATACCCACTTCATGTGGAACTATGTTAAGATGAGCCAATGATTAAATATATGTGGTGATGATCGATCTACTCATCGTGTAGATCAAAATTAGGTGGTATTGGTGGGAGATGAGGTGGATTTAGTAGGTGTTACGCATGTAGTTTATTAGCGTAGTGCGTATGAAGGGGTGAAATGGGTTAGATAGAAGTTACAGAGATATACTGATCATATACGTCTTTAAATTAATCAAGTTTCTTCTAGATATTGTCAAAGCTGGATCAGTTGAGAGTAAAAAAGAAAAGAAAAAGGAGGTAATAAAGTAGAGAAAAAAGGTACAAATAAGTTTTAGTTGGCTTAGAAGGGAAGCCATGAATTTCAGTGTTGTAATTATTAATCTAAAACTTTATTGTAGAAATTAAGGTAGCTCATCATTACATATATTTTTGGGCTCAAAAACATAGATGTTAGTACCAGTATATTTTCCATTAGTTAATTCCTTAAAAGTCAGTATAATAGAGTATAATCCTTGTTTAAGTGGTGCTGCTTTTTGATCAGTAATAGTAAGATGCGCTTTTACCTCGTTCCGTACTTAATTGATCTTGGACCCATCGCTCGAGACCTCCTGATCAGTAGCCATGGAATGCCGGCCCCCCACCCTTCTATAATTAAATTAAAAAGACTGGCACCACACGGCTTTAATCGAACCGCGCGCATCTTTCAAGAAAATAAAAAAAATAAATAAAAAAACTATATATATAATATAATTGTCTCGAAATTTATTTGGGATTATTCGGTTTGAATTTTATACTTTATAAATAGTTTTTTTCGTGAATTATGGATACTGCTTTAATCGGAGGATCTCTAAAACTCAAAGGTTGGTTGGTGATGACATTCTTCTTCCAATGTAGATTATCATATTTAAAAAATTTAATCTCATTAAAAATTAATAATGTGTTTAAATTTTTTAGATTTTTAAAAATAAATTTAAAATAGATATAAATTTTATATTATCAAAATTGATTTTTGAAAAGACCCAATGTGAGAATTGGTGCCATGTGGTAGGTGCTACCCACCATTATTCCACTCCCAAAAATGATTTTAGGTCATCTTCAGCTGATTTGGAAGTGAGACCGACCATTCCGCTTATGCTTCTGACATCAATTCCGACATTTGATCGGTCCAAATAGCATATAATGATTTATTCAGTGAGAGAAAAAAAAAAATCTTTCGAGTCTTGCCTAGTCCCTATTCCCTACAAGTATACTTAAAAATGGGCCGGATTAGGATCGACCATAGGCGGGTTGGCGAGTTAACGAATCAAGATATAAAATCATAACTCTGACTAGTTTATGAAACGAATTAATTTTTCTAACCCTAACCTTATCCATTTAGTTTTTTTTTTTGGTGATGTTAAAGGGGTTCTCTAAAATGTTAGGGGGGTGGACATGATATGGGGGTGGACTAAATACTTCAAAATGGTTGGGGGGATGGACATAGTTTTACTAGGGGATGGTTATCAAAAATTGATTTGGTATTTTTCCACCCAACCCAAAATCCCAAATTTTTCTTTCCACTTCCAAGTCCAAAACAGTCGAGTCGATGACATCCTCTTCCTAACGTTTTTCTCACTCTAAACTTCTCTCCTCCATTGCTCAAACTCCTCCATTCGACCACCGATTATCGATTTTGAACAACGATTTTCAACTAACAACGGTCGATCTCTTCTAGATCGTTAAAAATTTTTGAGTTCAAGCTAAGATTCATGGTTAGGACTAAAAACCATCAATGACTCCCAAAAGTTAAGTTTTATTTGATTTTTTTATTTTTTATTTTTTTTATTTTTGATCCCTAAATTTATATGTTTCAGTTGTTCTATGAGGTTTTTTAAGTGAATAGACAGATTTTAGGCTTTGTAGATGTGATTTGGGTCGATTTTTTAAAATTTTTGGTATAACTCGTCGTCTTCATCAATTTTCGACCGGACCAGAGAAGAGTTTCTCTGTCAACTTCGACCACTGATGGTTGAGTTTTAAAGAAAAACTCGACCACTGATGGTTGAGTTTGTATGTAAAACTCAACCAGTGGTGGTTGAGTTTGTATTCCTAAAAACTCGATTCCGCTCAAATGGATTAAGTACGAAAACTGAAAATTTTGATCTTAATAAAAACGTTTAAAACAAAAAAAAAGCATATGAATCAGTTGTATTACCTCATTACTATTTGATTGAGAGATTTTTATTAGATTTGAGGAACCCAAACCATCCGAAAAGGAATATTTAGGTTTTTGGGACTCCATTAATGGTGATCTTTGCTTCAATTCATCTTCCTCCATTAATGGTATTCCTTCTTGAACTTCTTCATCCTTCATAGAGTTTCAAGCCAATAACGATCTTCGATCCTTGGTGGTCGAATAATTTAATAAAGATTTTAGAGAGAGAAAGTAGTTTTTTATTGGAGAAATAGAGAACGTGTTGGAGGTTGTAGTTTAATTTACACCCTCACCACCCCCTTAATAAAAAGAAGGAAAATATTGGAATGGTGATTTTAGGTTAAATAGATGAAAGTTGACCCTAACTTTAAAAGAGTTGAAAAGAGCAACAGGTTAGAAAATCTCAACCCTAACCTTATCTGTTTAATTGACAAGTCAAGTTAGGGTTTGGCCGATCTAGAGTTACAGTAAAATTAGCATATCACGAGTCATTTTGCCTGTTACCTACAAGTCTATAACATATATGAACCATTTAAGACGTGGGATTATTGGTTATGGCAATGGGTCCCAACTTCAAAAAACAATTAATATTTCCTATTTATTAATAGTGAAAAAATAAAGGTTCATATGAACCAAATCTCTGAGCACCATCTCCGCATCGGGATCGGTTTAGTGGGCCACGCACACCCCGACAAAACTTAACCCTCATGCATGGCTGATTGGCTGATCCAAGTGACGATCGACAATATCAACGATCACCCATCACCTTCCTATATTTATATAAAATGCTATATTAACTATAGGGTTCTTTTTATAGTTTTTAAATTTATATTATTTTAAAATAAAATTTAGGTCGCGTCAATTTATTTTTCACTTAAAATAAAAAAGTAATAAATAATCTAATAGTTAATTTTTTTTTATGAAAAGTTAAGTTATATTCATGGAAAAAAAATTACATAATTCTAAAATTTCTTATCTCATTAAATTTGTGTAATTAATTCATTCTTAATTTTTATCATTAATATAATTTAACTAACTTTTGTCGAATTATTAATTTTAAATAGAAGCAATTTTATATACGGCTTAAATGAGATGATTTATATGATAAAGAGCTCATCTTTACATTCTCGAATCATCGTATGTGGTCCCCACAAATAGAAAATGTAGGTTGCTATTCCTTCTCACCCTCAAAAGCCTTGTCAAACACTCAAAACTACAATATGTCAAAGAAATTAAAAACAGAATATATTCTTTTTTTCTTTTTATACATATAATAAATAAAAATAGAATATATTCTACACCAACCAAATTATAAACTTGATTGTAATTATCTTCTCCCGTAAAATGAAAGCAAGGAATCAAACAACAACCACAACTACCACATCTTCTCTGTAGCTAGGGCTAATTAATCATTCAAACCCACCACCATTAATGCATCTCTAATTTTCATCTTAATTGATTTTCAATCTCATCTTCCCAATACCAACCAAAGTTACCAAACAAGTAAACAACAACTACTACTACAGATATATAATTATCATGAACCCGATTATAAAAAAAAAAAATACAAATTACAGATAACTACGTATCTAAATTATAATAAATAAATTGGCATTGGGATCAGTTAATCAATCAATATAATTGAGGAGTTCTAGCTCGTTGCATGTATGAGCGGCAACGCCATGTTCTCTGATTAATTATTTAAATTATTAATTAAAAGCATACATTACACTTTTTAACAATACGACGCTATCTTTCCCGATCCTCGTGAATCTAAATTAAAAATAGCATAAATAAATAAAAAAAATTAATCAGGCTATCTTTCCGTCTGATCGTCATCGTTGTGGTCATGAATTTTGAGATACTAGGTAGTTAATTTTAATTAAGCAACTAGCAGCTAGTTAGCTAGAACTAAATAATTACAGAGCATGTACACTCATGTCATCCATTGATGAATCGATCCTTGAAAATTAAACTTACAAAATCAAAGTCAATTATGAAATTAAATTTCACAGTATCTTTCAGGATCGATGATCATCGCGAATTTTGACATAATTATGAAAAATTAAGAGAATTGAAGATGGATCGAATACAGAATTTTATTAATTTGAAATGAAAAATTAACATACACTTAATACAAGGGATCGAGTTTGATGATGAACAGAAAAATTGAATAGAGAGAGAGAGAGAATTGGAGAATTAAGTACCAGCAAGGAGCTAGATCGATATATAATTCAAAATATTCATAATTTTGAATTTGCAATTTCAAATATTCATTCATTCATTCATTCATAATTTTGAATTGCAATTTCAAATAATATTGATTCATAATCTTGAATTGCAATTTCTCTTCTTGGTTTTGCGAACAGACACAACGTGACGATCGAAATAGCCGGATCGAGAGCTGAACAAATCAACCAATTGATGATCACCAATATTTATAACCTGCGGCTGAATATTTTCAGAGAATTGTAGCTCAGATAATTTCCTTTTACACAAAATCGGCCTTCTCCTTGGTTTAATTGGTGCTGGTGGGCAGGTCAGTGTCACTGGTATTTTGGTTTCTTCCGATGTCGGCGTTACACATTGATCTTCTTCTTCTTCGTTCTCGTCGTTGGCGAATTCAATTAAATTACCGTCTCTGAAGGAACATCTCGGCGATGATGTTGTTGATGATGATGATCGAGTGATCTCAATTGGATGTAATCGGATCTCAGGCAATTCAGATTGCCTGAATTCAAGATCTGTAGACATATATGGACGGTAGATATTTCTAGAGAGAGAAAGAAGAGAGAGAAAAATAAGAGAGATGATATCAGTGGAGAAAGTGAAGAGTAGTGAGGGGTGTTTTCTGATAAAAAAAGAGTGAGGGGGTGTGAACCTTTATATATGTGTATACATGAGGGGGAGAGGTTGAGACGTGTTTGGGAAGGCAGGAAATGTAGAAAGAGAGAGGGAGAGAATTGTTAGTTTGTGCGCATTAAATAATTCATTGTTTGAATCTTATACTCTTGATGATGCATGATCATGAACGATATGATCCCTTTCTCTCTCTAATACTCTCTCTCTCTCCTCTTTCTCTCTCTAAAAATACATAAATTGTTACTGTATTTGTTCAATTTTATACGATCTGGTTACGACTTTTTAGCTTTATTTCTTTTATTTCTTTTGTTTTTTTTAGTGTTCTTTCGGTATCTTACGGTTGGACATGTGGGAACGTAGTACTTACGTTAGATTAGAAGAAGAGGCTCATAATAATAAACAATAAAATATTGGTGTACACTTAATTTTATCCTACGCACCCATGACACCCCCCACCATTGTTCCATCACCGCACCTTATCTCCTTTCACTTTCTCTCTCTTCATCTGTCTTTTTCTTCTCTCTGTTTCTCTCTCTATCACTAGTTGTTCTCTGTACGTACTACGTAGGTGGCATGGTGATTGGCTTTTTTGCTGAAAACTGAGTCTGGATGTCTGACTCGGGATCTGACTCAGATCGAGTTAGGTGTTTGATCTGATCTGACTACCCCGCATTGGATTCCCAATCCACATGCGCTTTTGTTGTGTTACGGCGCCTTCGAATTACTACCGAATCTACCCCCCAAAAGAAAGGGGCAGAGGTTGTGAATTGGTTTCCCAAACTACTTTTTATGTGAATAGTAACTGGATGATGAATCTTTGCACGTGCAGTGATTCCAACCCAAACCAATAGTGACCAATACTACTACTTATTTGGTTAATTTTCAACGTTTTGGATAAAATTAAAAAAATAAAAAGTTTCTACTGCTGATTTTGGACCTGTCTGTAATACTATAAGGTGTTACTTCACCTGGGGAGGGGGAATTACAAACCCAACTCCCCATTGTATTTTGATATTCAGAAATGATTTTAGGTCGAGTTCAATGATTATTCTGGCTAGAGAGATTGAAGTAGCACATTACATCCACCATTCTTTGCGTATGCATTGGACTCATAAGTATACAATGAATGGTAGATATTTAATGCCACCTCAATCTTTCTAACTTGACAGATAATTTAGTTAGTCCCAATAGTAGAGCTGTTTAATATTTCACCTTTTTCGATATTTTTTACGATAATTTTAAGGGAAATTACATTCGTACGGAATATTAGATTCTAAGTTTAAAAAATTGAACCAAATACGAGAATGGAATCACATTCTTAAAAATGAGATTTTATTTCCACATCCAAATAACATAGCCCTTATAACCCCCATTTCCACGTTCAAAAATGTCTAGATCTGTGTTAATTACTTGGATGCAGTACACCAAATTATATTGCGGTTGACATGGCACTCTCTCCACACCAACCGCCACATCATCGGTTGTGACCTAAATCAATATTTGTGATCCAAATTAGGTGTCCCTAGCAAGCAATCGGAATCCTATGCATCTCTGGATTTAGTAGCTAGGCAGGGGTGTGAACTAACGGATGATCTCCTTTGAGACACGATGGAACCATGTCTCACTGTAACTGTGTGGTTTGTCTAAGGGGCAAAGGCACATGACATAAAAAAAAAAAAAAAGCAACGGAATCTTTGTTAGCTGAGCAGTCCAAATCTTATCTCATGGATTTGAGTTCTTAAACCAACTCCTCCTTGGGGTATACATAGTCTTGCTCCAAAATTTAATTTACTCTGTTATCTTTAATATTTCTTTTGATATCTCCATGCAGTACTAAAGATGGGTGACACGTCTCATTTATTTTGATCAGTTGGGTGACACGTCTCATTTGGACGTGTAAAAGTAGTTTTGGGGGTTTCAGTGAATAACTCATGGAATGTTTTAAGCACGCACATGTGCCATGTGCGCCTTTCCTCCGTACGTGTTCAATAATGCACTAATAAAGTTGGTTAATTTCCTCTCACTTTACATCTACGGGCAAAGTAAAAAATTCAAACATTGATTTTATGTAAAATTGATTTAAAGAAAATAAAAACAAAAATAACATACCTAAGTTTTACTATACTACCCTTGAGTTACCCAGCGAGTGGAACAAAGTCGGCTAACATCAGCTAGTTATTAGCCGATCGAGTGAGCTCATTAAAGAAATAAGAAGAAGTAAAGAAAATGAGTTGGGATCTTGTACCACCCCCGCCATATAAAAAGCGGCGAGTTAGTTAGCAGAACTGCAGACATTGTACAATATTTTTTTTTTTTTTGATCAGAGCAGACATGGTACAAGACCTAACTGGCTAACTAAATATTTTTGATTCATGATATTAATTTGATTAATAAATTCGGAGGTAGTTAGTTAATTTGAATAGACATGGAATTCATGTGTTAGTTAGAGAAGATTGGTTTGCAACCCGACTCCAGATCCGGGCTCTCTTTACCACTGTCCCATTCGGTATTAAAGCGCGTTGTACGGCATTCGACACGCTGGGGAATGACACGCTGGGTGCCAGGACCCACCAATTCGCACATACATAAACGATCCCTATCTTCTTTCTTCTTTAGGATTTTTTTAAAAAAATTATTCTGATCATGGTTCGCTAGATCGGTACAGAATTGGTTGTATTGACGAATTGAGTCGACTGATGCGTGACAGGATAGTCCCAAAAATGAAATCAAAGATCAATTGAGTTCAGCCATGATCTGTCAGGGTCGTTTGGTACGATTTATTTTTTAATTTTTTTTAGGTTTGTATTGAGATCGGATTGGATCAGCCGATTCATCTGGATCAACTCGGATTAGTCACTGCCGATCCAACTACATGCTTGCTTTTGATAAGGGACCTGGTTTTGGATTTTGAGAATGAGTCAGACACGTGTTGGGGACCATCTCTTTGTACAGTTACTGATTCAGACCTCTACAATGGTAGATGTGGCACTTAAGGGTTGTGTCCCTCGGGACTGTCGCTATCACTCTTCAATCCGGACTCGGGAAATTCCACTAGCCATGCATAGAAACGACAAAACACAGATCCACTGTCATATATGCCAGCTTTTCTGACGCGGACGTCGAGGGCCGGAGGTTGCCGAACTAGTTTGATGATCTAATCTAAATCTAAATTATATAATGAGGAATGCTACACAGCCCGCTTAATAGTCCCGCCTGTGATGGCATTTTAGGAACCAATTGTACTGTGCCACTTGGCGCCAAATATAACTCATCTTTTGACCAGATTTTAACTCTAGTTAACCAGCAATTAAACAAAGTCAGCTTCTTCACCAATTCTTCTTCTTCTCCACAGCCAATGCATTCAAATTCAATCTTTTGTTGTTGTTGTTATCCTGATCATCATGGGTGGTTGTTGTTGACGGTACCAAGCCTTGGTCGGATTAACAAACCATAAAGCAGCTCCATATCCAGTATCCGAAATTGTTGCAGGGTAAAATACCGATCTAGATGTAGGGCTATTAATATCGTGAACCGAATTAGGGCAAAATCTTTCATGCGAGGTTCATCGCCAACAGTTCGAGGTAAGTTCAATGAACAGAGATCCTTAGGGATTGAGTTCTGTTCAGTCGCCGTTAATACCGAAGTTTATTACAGAGATGCGAGAAAAAAAAGATATAGTGAAATAAAATAAGAAAATGAAGAGAATCAGAAGAAGAAAAGCTAGGGTTTTTCTTTTGGGATTGAACCTTTTTTTTTTTTTTTTTTATCTTCTGCTTCATATTGTTATAATTTTTTTGGGTTTCATCATTTAATTGATTTCATGAGATTTTTCAACAAGGGTAATTGATTTCGTTGATTTGGATTCCATCAAAGTATATTTTTGCAGTAGCCTGGTTGGTTGGTACTTCGCCATTAGAAATTTAGAGGTCCCTGGAAGGTTAAAGAGTATCTCACTACTTTCACTCAAAAACAGAGAAGGAAAATAAAACAACGAAAAGAAAGAAAAAAAAAAAAATTTTGTTTCGCATTTAATGCAATAAGTACTTATATGGAAAAGCATTTTAGACCGGCGTTTTACCAAATCTTCTGGCATTTGTTCTCGCATTTAGTCGGTCCAAATCGAAGCGGCCTTATAAGAATTCTCGACCAGATGGCAAAAAGTTGTTTGATGCAAACATAAACGGCTTGGCGTCGGCTATTTCGAAGCCGATTGGAAATCATATGCTGCTGGGCAGCTGCTCTGCCCGGTTAGAACTCCCGTTTTTTTATTCAATAAAAGATTTTTAGACCGACTCTTTTACAAAATTAGCCCCTATATTCCGTGCAAGGCACGCGGGCCTCTTTTAAAAAAATTTAATAATTTTTTTATTAGATAATTAGAAAATTTATTTGTTTTAGAATTAGAATTTATGTTTATAATGTAGGTTTTTTTAACCCACACATAAGAGAGAGAGTTTTGTTAACCCAATAATAGATAATAGATTGGGTTATATGTTTATAACTAGCCCCCATATCCCGTGCAATGCACGAGGCTTCTTTAAAAAAAATTTAAATTTTTTTATTAGAAAATTTAGTTGTTTTAGATTGGGACATATGTTTATAATGTAGGTTTTTTTAACCCACATTTACGAGAGAGGGTTTTGTTAACCCAATAATAATTATAGATTAGGACATATTTATAATGGAGGTTTTTTTAACCCACACCTAAGAGAGGATTTTGTTAACCCAAGGCTTCTCCTATAATATATTATAATAGATGTAGGTTTTTTTAACCTACACCTAAGAGAGAGAGTTTTGTTAACCCAATGCTTCTCCTATAGTATATTATAATAAATTAGTGTCAGATGCTTATGTGGCAGGTAGGACCCACCACTTTTTCCCTCCCAAAAGTGCTATGAGGGATTTCCAACTTATATGGTAGTGGGACCTACCATGCCACATAAGCGTCGGGCATTGGTTTGTAAAAGCATTGGTCCAAAAAGCATCACTCTTCCTATTAAGTGGTTGGATATTTTTACCGATATTTCACAATTTTTATCCACTCCATTCTCACACTTCATTTACACGTCTTTAGGATCACGTGGGGATGATCTAAGATTTATTTTTTTTTAAAAAAATAAGCTTCTTATAATTGTAGATTAAAATCAGCCGTTGGGTCACCTCAATGTGTGTGCGGCTTAAAGTTTCACTTAACTTACACCTAATGGTGAGTGCTACATGGATTTGATCCAAAAGACTAAATTTTTGTGACGATATCCCTTCATCGTTTAGATCACATCAGCGTGTGTGTTGTTTTCAAATGGCCTGTCTAATAGTCATTTTTTTGTTACACTTTATTGATACGCAAATTGGAACTACATAGAGTTGATCCAAGAGTTCATTAATGTTGGATTTGTTCTTTACGCCAAATTTCATTTACTTCAATTCCCTATAGATATATATATATATATATATAAGCAATTTTATTATTTCCGAAAGAAAAATTGTACTTTTGCCACCTTGTTCTTTATTAACACCTTACTTATTTTTACATCCTATTAACATCAATTTGTGAGACTTACACGTACGTAGATGATCTAAAGGTTGGTTGTGATTTATTTTATGATGATCATCCTAAAAAATTGGACCTTAATTAGATTGTCTTACATAAGTCCCACGTGTGCAAAAAAGAGTGTAAGAATAAAATGGTGGAACATATAGGCTCTGCTTGGTATGCAGGAAAAATTTGCATCTGCAGTTATTCCCAGTCAAAAGCTGATTGGTATGGTATTCCTCTGCCAGTTAGGATACATATGGCCTTGTTTGTCCATGCAAACTACCACTACCACAACTGTGGTAATTTGCATTCTGTAAATTTTTCCTACATATCAAGCAGGGGCGTAGTGTAAAAGTAAGTTGGGTGAAACATGTGAAAGTTTTGTTAGAAATATACCCTGCTCTTTTGTAATAATCTAACTTATCGATATGGGTAAGGTTGTCATTTTCAAAGTATAAGGAGGACAAAATGATAATTTAGGTTGTTTCAAACGTCCATTGTCAATTCAAGTTTAGGTTTTTTTCTCAATAATTTGACCCATGTTTTTATTGAGTCAGACTCACTGAATCAGCCGGCCTGAAATCTGACTCGACCTGAGTCAGACTCCAAGTCAGATTTCAGACCCCGACTCATAAACAGGAAAAACAAACATTACTTAATTCACAGAAGAGGATATACAGTTGACTTTTGGCCCAATCATGCCCAGGAGAAACACACAACCGAACGCATATTTGACTAATAAAAGGTCAATCAACCGTGTGCATATTCTGTTTGAGCACCAAAAGTCAAAAACTGCTTGCAATTCAAAGGTTCATACTGACAAACACGCCCTTATTTTATTTTTTAAAATCCGCAAAACAAACACCCAAACAAGCCCATATATTTTTTGGTTGATAACAAACACACCCTTATGTTTCTTTGTCGATAACAAACACACCCTTATTGTTTTTGATTGATAACAAATACGCCCTTATTGTTTTTGATCGATAACAAACACACCCTTAGTATATTTGATCGATAACAAACACGCCCTTAGTATATTTGATCGATAACAAACACAACCTTGGTTTTTTTATCAATAACAAATACGCCCTTAGTATTTTTGATCGGTAACAAACACGCCCTTATTTACAAATATTCGTGGGGCTGTCTTAGAAGAGAGTACAGGATCATGTTTGCTCTTTCAAGATCAAACAGTTTTTGGGCCTTTTAGGGTCCCCTGTGCTCAGCTCCCTCCTTGTCAATCGAAATACAAAGAGAGCGAGTAAGTGAAACGCGGAGTAAGCTGTAAATCTCAGTCTTCGATCTCATGATCATTTCGGCGAGATTTTATTCCCAGAGGTTTTTAGTTAGGGTTTATTGCAGACACGGCAAAGCCTTTTTCTTCATCATTTTAATTCTCATCGTCTCTTCTACTACACCCTTTGCTAATTGAACCAGAGGTTCGCATATCTTTCTGAATTTAATATTAGGGTTTATTGCAGAGCTTTTCTCTTCATCATTTTATTTGGGGGTTTTGGGTCGATCACAAAACTCCAATTTGATGTTGTATGAAGATTCATCATTTGTCAAAAAATAGGTGTTGTTTTCCGGAGGTAACAGAGCTTTTAGCAGCAACGCCAAGAAAGGGGGAAAAAAAAAAAAAAGAAAAAAAAAAGAGAAGAAATCTTTGGGGTTTGAAGTAAAACCAGTGTTTCTAAACACGGATCAGCCGGTTCAATCGGTAAAACCGTGCTCGGCCGAGTCAGGTCGAAGTCGACCCAGTCATTTTTCCAAAAACCGGCTTTTAAACTTAACTCTTTTTACCCGCCCGTTTGCATTGGAGACTCGACTGACCCGCCCCAAGTTTGTAACCGGGTTATTCCAGTTAGTTTTTAATAAAAAGCTCTCTGAAAGATTTGAACCCACATGATTCTAACCACTCATACTTTGCTTGATCAGTACTTGAGTTTTCTGCTACTTGTTCTAAGAGACTAGAACCGGCCCCGCTTGGTAGCACCGGGTAAGTATGCTGCGCAAACATCCACCGCATTTTGAGAGAAGTAGATGCTTTTGGTAGGCCACTGCAAATTTTATTAACAACGAATATTTGCCGTGGCTCCACACGACTAAAGGCAAAGGGTTGCAAACGTTCCCTGCCATTTTGGTACCGGGGACGTTTGCAGCCCTTATTTCTTTCTTCGATCACGAATTAGGGCTAGATCTCTCTACTCTTCAAGAAGGCCAGCGTTCTCTCTTCTTCCCATCTCATCCTTCTTCATCATCTTCTTTTGTAGCTGCTCATTAGAAGGTCATCAATCTGACCTGTACAGCTCTCACTCTCTCTCTAATTATCTCTCTATCACTCAATCTTTAGTACCGCCATCATCCTCATCCTCAACACCCAAACCTTAGCCCTAATTATCTCTCTATTCTTACAACTTCACAATCAATACCCAAACCTTAGCCAAAACAGTGGATTAATGTTGATTGTGTACCCTGTCGAAAAAAGATGAACATGAACAAAGTAATTAGAATGTCTAGAGAGTTGTTGAAAGCTCAGATTCTCCCCTGGCCATGGATCTAGTAAAATGTAGACGAATCTTCAACGAAGAGCAAGGGTGGGATGGGTTTTGCGTCAATTAAATTTTCTGAATTTTCATATGCTTCTTTATTTTTAGGTTTTTTTTTTCCTTTCTACAGCCAAATTAAGTGATAGATATTAGATTAAAAAACCCTAATTAATGGTTAATTGTTAGATTTGGAAGATATATGAGAATACTCTCTGTATATATTTTGAAGGTTAAGATTAGAGAATCCCATTTAATGATTATAGCTTAATGATGGATTGATAGTAGTAGAATCTTGTAATTGCAATTTTTGTTCCAAATTATTGATCCAAAAATGTTCCCAATTTGAGTGCATCCATTTTTCATTTTCCGTTTGAAATAAATAAAAGAAAAAATGTGTAAATTTTTTTGCACTTACCAAACCCTACCAAGCATCTGTAAATGGTTACAGTCAATTTACAGGACACATACCAAGCAACCTTAAACTTATGCCGTCACCTAAAGTATTTGCGACCGTACGATCAGCAACAGATAAAAAAAACTTTAGGCTATGGTGCGTGTTTATTAGCGACGGTTTATATCGTCCCCAAAAAGTATACTTTTTTCTTTCTCTCCCACTTCCTTTTCTTTTTGGGGTTGTGTAGTCATGGCTTAAGGTTGTTTCATGTTCCATTACTGAGTACCCGGAATCAGAAGCTATTAAATTAGTCGGGTTTGGTGGTTGTACGTCAATTCGAGTTTTGATGTTCAAATGGGTGGAACCTATAGGTCCCTTCTCAGGTATTTTGGTTCATATATATTAATAAATAGGTAATTCTCATAGGCAATTTTTTCTTAAAAATAGTAATTTCATAAGCAAGTTTTGATTTCGATTCGATTCATCTCCAGATCCATCAGATGTCACAAAAAATAGAACTAATTATAATACCAATGGATCCTTGTGTAGTAGTTCCGATGGTGAAGAAGAGTGGAAACGGAACGAAGAAATCGATTCTGGTTCGATTTGCATCCAAGGTAACTGTAGACAAATTGTTGTGCGTTCTCTAGATTTAGAAATTGAGAATTAGATATTTCATTAGAGGTCTCATGGTGTACTTATATCGAGCACTACTACACTCCAAATTTTTGGCTGGTGGGAATTATGCGTTAGCACAGAATTATTTGTTTATAGCTTGGCCCAACATGCACGTGCTTACGGGCTTGGGCTCCCCAGTCCCCCTTTCCCATCCAGTGTGAGATTAATTCCTTCTTGAATCACATCCTACTTATGACATTCTCTCACACCCGAGTCTTGCAATATTTTGGTTGTGGCCGGGCCACCCGCATTCCCATCCCCATTGCTGATAGCCTATTAAATAGAGATACACAAACCCATATAAAAATCCCAAGACCTCATTTCCCATCCAATGGGATTAATTCCTTCTTGTGTCACATCCCCAGTTGTTACAACGTGCTCTATTAAAATTTAAACGTGTTTACAATTCTATACCCATCGAGCTGTTATACTCAATTTAAGATGGACTTACACCTGATGGACATTATATTGTTATATACAGTAACAATTGACATCACAATAAACATGGACCAACCCACATGGCCATCATGATACATGAATCCAATGGCTAAGGTAAATCACCAAAGTGGGATGTCTGATGAATTAAGGCCACCATAAAAGAGTGGATTTAAATTAAATAAATGTTACAAAAAAAAAAATGTTAGGTAACATATTATCCTAATTGATAAGAAAGGGCCCACATTGATCATATGTACAGAAGTTCTTGACAACCCCCATAGTCCTAGACAATAGATAGCTAGCTAGGTAGATATATCAATCCACTACTATGTATTGAAGTACTAAACAATTAATGAAAACCTAATGTTTCTTCACAAAAAGAAACCCACATGTGGGTTGATGGTCCTACCTAGCTACCATACAATATGAAGTAGTATTAAATTAATTAAATAATTTAATTTTACGGACTTCACAATGACTTTCATTAATTTAATAAATGAATTACATGCATATACACCTTGCAACTTCCTATAAATAATTCACCATTAATTATTAATTAATTGCTTCATTTTCACAATAGAAAGAAGAGAGAGAAAGAGGGCTAGATAGAGAAAGAAAGGGTGTGTTGTTTAAGGGTACCCTACCCTTGTTAAGTGGGGTGGGTTGTGAGAAAAGGAAGGAATGAAATTGGGCGCCGGGTAATCAGAGATATATATATTAGGAGGAGCCAAAGGGTGCCCTATGAGGGATGCCTTTTCTTCTCCTGCTACTTGCATTAGAAGAAGGAGGGGGAGGTGGCGTGGGAGGTGGGGGGTACAAATCGTGTTGTGTTCCCTCACGCAATTCTTGATCAACCTGATTTCTTGACACTCTCCTCGGTATCATCCCTTCCCTTCCCATCACTATTTCTTCATTCTTCATTTCTACGATAAAGCTCGCATCCCCATTCCTCTTTATTCCTACAAGCTTACATTTTCAAAACAAACAAACAAACAACAAATATACATATAAACCCAATAAACTAATTTATAAACCAATAATTAAGCAAACCCATTTTCATTAATTATTAAATGGATGGATATGAATGGATGCAAAGCCGGCCCTAAGATTTGACAGGCACGAAATAAATTCGGACTAGGACTACCCAAGCAAATTTGAAAAATGTGGCCCTCCTTAAAAAATCGAGGCACTGAAGCAACGCTTTTTGTTCGTCTGTGCTCAGAGCCGGCTCTGGATGGATGATGGTGGTGGGTCATGATGAATGGTGATGATGGGTTATAATCAAATTAGTGCTCATGCATGCATGATGAATTTATGAATGATGCATGATGGACAAGTAATGCTGATGATCAATGTGAGATGATGATCAAGAGAGAATTAAGAGAGAGAAATGAAGTAATTAATTAATTACCTTACAACCAAGAGAGCAGAAACGAAATGGGTCAAGCAAACTTCTGCCACAGATTTCACAAATGTGAGAAACGCCTTTACCCCCAGCCTTAGGTTGAGGTCTCTCATTAAGAAACAGGACTCTAGCACTGTTTATCACATATGTTTGTACCCCATTAATGTCTAGCACCTTTTGAATCTCTGCAACTCTCACCACATCATGATATGATGACCTCCTTATCTGCACCCCAATTAATTATACCATACTCTTATTATGTACATTTCAATTACGATAATGGTGATAATGATGATGAAGATAAAGAAATTAATGAATTCAAGACTGACATATATAATATATAATAATGTTTAATTAAACCCATATATATATATACATACTTGAATGACACGATGATCTTTGTGTCTTGAAGATCGACAATAAAAGCAAAATGCATCCCCATTACAGTCCAGGCAATACATGTTACATTCGCTCCTTGCTGAGTCTCCATGTGTCCGACACACAGTGAAGAAATTCGTAGAGAGCAACTTTTCGAGCCATGGCGGAACCAACATTGACTCCTGTAGTGTACAATACAATTACCGGCCAGCAGAGACAATAATACCAATTATTTCATGAACAACTAGAGAGAGAAAAGAGAGAAAGTTAAATCATATGATCAGATATTGGGTTTCATCATCAGTAGTTAGAAAAGAACAGCTTACCATTATTATCAGTTAAGGCCGAAATAATCGATCTTGTGGTAGTAATCAGCGCTTCAAGAAACGTGGGTTTTCAACTGATCATAACCGTTGATTAATTTTTGTTGATGAAAATGTAGAAATATTCACAGAGAGAGAGAAAGATTGAGAGATGGAAATGATGAGAGAGAAAGTGGAAGAGGAAGAGGAGAAAGAGGAGAGAGAGAGAGAGAGAGAGAGAGAAAGAGAAAGAGAAAGAGAAAGAGAAAGAGATGCCTAACCGACCTGAAACTTAGAATTCAACAACACAACAACGCCTTCAACAAGAGACAAGTACATAAACAAATGTCATCAGCCTCCCCCCATGCATCCGACGGCCATTATCAATTGTGGTGGCTGAATCTTCTTCTCCGCCGTCGATTCACACATACAAAAAAGAGAAAGAGATGTATTTGGCGCTTACGCTACTTTGGCTCTTCTTTGCGTCTCTTCATAAACCAAAGATCCGTCCACCATTCAATCTATCACTAGACAAGGTGTCCATCAAACACTCCCCCCTCCCCATCATCTGCCACGTGTACTGTAATCCACGTGCCATAATCACACGGTACCTTTTAATGGCCCCAATGAAGAGAGGAGTAATTTACTAAAATGCCCTTTGATGACGTCATGTTTAATTTGATAAAAGGGTGAAGCTTTTCTCAAAACAAAAAAAAAAAATTTTGCTAGGGCAACACAGCATGGCATGTCGGGACGAATTTTAACATCTAATAATAATTACTATCTTTTTTTTCAATCTATTATTATTAATTAAATAATTATACACCCAAGGAAATATCAGCTCGAGAAGATCGTCGTCCTTAGATCTAGACCGTTGGATCATAATTTAAATTTAGTAATTGTGATCTTGAGGAAGATCGGACGGTGAGGAGCAATGGATGACGTCAGTGTTGGCTTTACTAATAATTGGACAAGTAATAAGGCGAAGAATTAAAGGAGGAGGAGAAAGTATAATATAATGGTGAACGCACAATAGAGAATGGTGGTCTCCAGCTCCAACATTATCGAAGGGATACCCTGTCACTCTCCAACCAATTAATCTGGACCACTAATTTCTTAGACCGTCGACACGTGTAGGTGATCCACGAGTCTCAATTATTGGTCCCCCTAAAAACTGCGCTATCCAGCTCTGAATAGCAAATTCTTTATTTTCCGGATTCAACAAGTGATGGCCCTACTCCCGTCCTAACACTAATTAAATGAGCTACACATGGGCCTTTGGCTCAATAGTTGTGCATCCTTCTTATAAATCTTTGGTAGTGGGAGGTCTTAGGATCAAAACTTCTCGACCGTGGTATTGCCGTTAAGTTTATCCCATGTAATTTGATAATAAATATAGGTACGCTGTTATTAGCTGTTTCTCTGTGCCTGTTGGTGGGTGCATTTCATGCGTTCGTTGGTGATGACGTTCTTGGCGGTTTCTCTGCGCTTCTCACACGCCCACTGCGTGCATCTATGCCATATTATAATCTGGGCAATAGTCCCATTAAAAAAAAAACACTAATTAAATGAGCTTGATTTTTTATTTGTAAGTAGCCCCTGGATTTTCACTTACACAATCAAATTAGCTTCCACCCAAAACATAGAATCAAGAGATGGAGGAAAGATTTTTGCAGTTAAATTGCCTATTTTTTTTTTATTTGTATGATGGAAATATTAAGCAACTACGAATACAAAAAATATATTAAAACATTCGGAAGTACTATTGGGACCAGACCCTCAATCCACCACTCATTGTTTGTTGTGGGATCATACAAATCAAAATAAATGGTGGATTGAAGGTGCCACCTCAATCTATAAGATATTACATAGGAAAAATAAGCGGCAATACGATGAAATAGCCGATAATTTTAGCACCCGAGTTTTCTATTTGAGGCACTAGAGGTTTCTACCTTTTCTTAAAAGCTTCTTTTTATATATTAATATAATTAAGGGTATATTTTGGAAAAAAAAATAGTGGAAACCAACCTAAAGCAGTAAAGATTAGTTGCAAATTGAAAAAGCATAGAGAGGAACTCAATAAATAAGTTATTAGTAGCTTATAGTTAGGGTGGTTCTCGACTGGACCACAAGACCAGACCGGAAGATACGCCTATAAATGGAATGAATAATAAGTGGGAAAGGGGATGCAAGTCGATGCGTTTTTGACCGTTGGATGATCATGTGAAGATGACACTAAAAATGAGCATTTGAAGGGCAATGAAAGTCGTACAGTTGTATAACCCTGGAGTATAAGATCAGGAAAGATAGATATATGGAAATCGTGACTTAAAAATGAAGTACTATATTTATAGCTGTTAACTTTAGGGTTTATATATATTCTTATATATGGTTTTGAATTTTGGTGGAAACCCTTTATGTGTGAAACAAGAAGGGCAAGGCAGGCTGGCTTCATATGGGGAACGTGCTCCATTCATACCATGCACCTTTCTATCTCTTAATTGCACCTAATATTTGGTTGATTGGTTCCCCATTACATGGGAGGACCCTATATGCTCCTTGGAGTTGGTTTCCAAACCCTAATCTTTTTATACTAATTATTGAAGATTTGATTTGATTTTCTTGAGTAAACCAATTTTTAATTTATGGAAGGTTGGTTCTAAACCTGTACATATATGAAGAAATGAGCAACTGCAGATCACCAACACCCCACCACCACCACTAGTAATGAATACTGATTGATATCTCCAATTTGAAGTTAATCAAAATGGTTAGAAATAACTGATGAATCTGAATTTGGGTAGGTCAGTCCATTTGTGGACCCTAACATCATGGAAAACAAGTCATCAGGATGGTGAATTTGGGTAATTGGCCGGAGAGATGTAAAGTGAGATACCAAATGGATGAAGCCACTATTCTTAATAAGAATCAAAACAAAAAACAAAAACAAAAACAAAAGCAAACTTAATTTTCTGAAATTTACATTATTTTTTTTCATTAAATTAGGTATAAAAATTCTTCTAAATACCCCCCCTTTTTTTTTTATCAATTTGTTGAAACCAATTAAAAGTAAAAGTGTTTGATAAGAAAAACGTGACAGAGATTTCTTTACTTTCCTATTTATCTACCTCTGCATCTTCCCTGTACTCAACCCATTTTCCCAAATTTGTACATAGAATACCAAATCTCGTATTTTGTATTATCTACACAAATGGTACTGTATACTTTTCAGGTTTTTGTTTTATTATCCAATGTTTGTTTGATTTTTGGCATCCCGGTTTTGTTCTTCCTGTTACAGACCCAAACAGATAAACTTCATCTTAACTCTTCATTTTGTTCATTTAGATGTTTTGGCTCCATTTCTGAGGTGGATTTGTGTAATTTTCACCTCTCTAATGGAGAAACACTCTGTTATTCTTCTTCTTCTTTGTTTGCTCTCTGTTCTAGTTTCTCTTTCTAGCTCTAATGGAGGATTTGCCATGGCTGCTACTGGTACCCAAGATGGATCGCAATGGGGCTACGTTGAAGTCAGACCCAGTAAATCTCATATATGCTTTACATTTTCTTCTTCTTTGGTGTTCCAAGACAGGATTTTTAATTGAACTTGTTTTGATCTTGATTTGTATTTTTGGTGTATAATTTGTAGAAGCCCACATGTTCTGGTGGCTTTATAGAAGTCCAAACAGGGTTGAAGATCCATCAAAACCGTGGCCAATTATTCTATGGTTGCAGGGCGGACCTGTAAGTGTCCTTTATTTCAACTTCATGAGTAAATTTTAGAACAAACCCAGACAACTATTATTCATATTAAACTCAACTTTGAATTTCGATTTGAAAAAAAAAGAAAAAGGGTTCTTCAGGAGTTGGGATTGGAAACTTTGAAGAGATTGGGCCATTAGATACAGAATTGAAGACAAGGAATTCAACCTGGTTGCGAAAAGCCGATCTCTTGTTTGTTGTGAGTGAGCTAATCTTTATATTTTTCGATGAGTTGAACTTATGAATTGTATTTTAAAGAAGTAATCTTAATTTGTTGGTGAAATTTAGGATAACCCAGTTGGTACTGGATTTAGTTACGTGGGGGACGAGAAGGATTTAGTGGAAACTGATGAAGCAGCAGCAACTGATTTAACAACATTGTTGAAGGAGCTTTTCAACAAAAATGAGAGCCTTCAGAAGAGCCCTCTGTATATTGTAGCAGAGTCTTATGGAGGGAAATATGCTGTAACTCTTGGGTTATCAGTTCTTAAAGCTATCCAAGCCAATGAATTGAAGCTTAAACTTGGAGGTAATCATAATTAACCTAGCTTTCATATTTATTACTTTTGAATTCTGATCATAATTGTTTCTTCATGAATTTCCTCTTTATGGAGATCACAGGGATTGCTTTGGGAAATACTTGGATCTCTCCCGAAGATTTCGTGGTAAGCAAACTTGATCACCTCCTCCATATAATTTAAGATTTGAGTAATGCTTGCAGAAACCCGTGGCCTGTGGGGCTCACGTGAAGATGATTTTTTTTTTTATCAGACGGTCTTGTGTCACCAAGTAGATCATTCTCACAAAAAAAATATATCATTTTAAAACTACTAATCACTTTCAAAAGTTGCTTGACATTCTAATGTAACCACGCGTGTGCAAAATACAAGTTTTTAAGTTAATGAGATTGTTAAAGGGAAAAATGCAGTTTTCATGGGGTCCTCCGCTCAAAGATGTATCGAGACTTGACAACAAAGGACTGGACCAGTCGAACAGGTGATCAAGATTTACTCTTCATGATCAAAATATAGTGAAAAAAAGTAAATATGACCAGTACTTTTTAGTGAAAAACTTGATCAGTTTATCTCACAATCCTATTTTCACAAAACACAGCATAGCCAAACAGATTAAGCAGCAAATTAAGGATGGCAACTTTGTAAATGCAAAGAAATCGTGGCTTGAGCTCGAGAACGTGATTACAGAAAACAGTAATTCTGTGGTAAACTCTCCAGAACTCACATAAACAGATTTACAGTCTTCCCATTTATAACTAGCTTGTTAATTTACCATCTCTTTTCGGCTTTTTCTTTTCCTTCGGGAAATGAAGGATTTCTATAAATTTCTATTGGATTCTGAAGGCAACGGTGTTTCCATGAGTGCCATGGAATCATCAAGACAAGTTGTTTCCATGAAAAGATACTCAACATACCTTCAGTCCATGAAGTCTTCATCTTCAAGGGGTGGTGTTGACCTTAATAGCTTCATGAATAGGGTTATAAGAAAGAAACTAGAGATCATCCCTGACAATGTTAAGTGAGTTTTTTTTTCTGCCTCCCAACCATGAATTTGATTTTGATATTAATGTTAAGTTTTGGACTTAGATACGGTCCTTCCTATTGCAGATGGGGAGGACAGGAGGAGCTTGTTTCCTCGGCTCTTGGGGGTGATTTCATGAAGCCTAGGGTCAATGAGGTAAGAGTAATGCTAGGGGTTGGGAGATTTTGCCTTACACCACGACATCCAACAGAATAACCGTACTAGAACTCTTTCTTCTGATATTTGTTTAGTTGTTTATAGAATATCTGAAGTGAGATTGTTATTGATTTGAGTAGGTTGATGAACTATTGGCTAAGGGTGTCAATGTGACAATATACAATGGGCAGGTACGCGCGAATCATCCAAACTCTTTCAATGATCTATATAGGCCAACACAAAATTAAGAATTAAAACTTAAAGAAGTACTGCCTCAAATCAAATTGTCACTAGACTCACTACTGACGACGTTCCGCTTAATTGCTTCTTGTAGCTTGATGTTGTTTGTGCAACCAAGGGAACGGAAGCATGGGTTGGCAAACTCAAGTACTCTCTCTCACTCCAACTATTTTATAGGTTTCTTCCCAATTTTATCAAACCATTTAAGAATGTTCAAGGGTATATTTCACAATTATGATTTTCATAAAATTTGTGATGTCTAACTCTAAACACCTATGTAAAAATGAACCAAAGAAGGTCGCTATTCTGTGAAATCTTTGAAATGCAAAATTTGAGGATGAAACTCACCTACCCAAAATCAGTGACTACTTTTGAAATGCAAAATTTGATTCTGGGTTGGGGGTGTCCTGGATCGATCATATCCCTCGATAATTATGGAAATCATAGCTAGAAGAAGTAACAGTAATAATTCACATCTTTTGGTGAAATTAAAGATCTGTAAGATAATGTTGACATGTTCCTAAGTAGTATTTGGTTGTTGTTACTTTGAAATCAAGATGGGAAGGGCTTCAAAGTTTCTTGAGCTCCTATCTACTGTGAGGATGACCCTACAGCTACCAAAGGATTCACCAAGTCATACAAGAACCTGCATTTCTACTGGATTCTTGGGGCCTGCAACTTCGTAAATACTGAACTCTCGCTTTGCCTTTCATTATACTCTTCGATCAATAGTCAATTAAACACCAACAAATTCATTGTGAACGAAAGAAACATTTTTAGCTAAACTCCAAGAGTCTTTTCTCTGTGATCTGGATACATTTGCAGGTACCTGTTGATCAACCCTGCATTGCCCTGAAGATGGTAACTGAAGTCACACAGTCCCCCATTTCCTCCTTTGGAAATGATCACAATGAAGACCAGTAGCCAATTAAAGAAGAAAACCCACAGAAAAGAGTACATCTAGTGAATGGAATTACAAATATTAAGCTTAAGATAGAGGATTAGACTTCAGTAGGGAAACTCCCAAGAAGAAAGTCTGTAAATAGATACTGCTACTTTTGTTGGTGTATTCAGTTACATAAATAAATTTTAAGGAGCAGATTTTTAAACCCATTTTTTTTTTACGTTTCGAAATTCTAGTAATACATATTTCACAAAATAACATTATATCTAACAAGCTATTTTGTAAGAATAATTTTATTTGAGCAAATGTTAGATACAAATTAGGGCTGGACAAAATCCATGTTGCGCCCCCTAATTTGTAAACTCCCCTCCCAAGCGTCTTGTCCTACACGTTAGGCCAAGGACAAATCAAACGCACCTCATGGATTTGTCCTAACTCTGATTTATCTCCAAAACTTATCGTCCTAGCATTACTCATTTTCTAACAAAAAGTACTTTCTGAACTGACCATTGGTCTAATTTATGGCTGGTCATTTGAACCCCCTTAGTTTTTTTTTTTTTTAAATTAAGTGATTTTAGACCGTACATCATATCTTTAAACGTGGCCCCATAGCTGCCAGGTCACAGATTAGGCAACAGATTCCAAAATCCAAATAGTCCTCCTCTTCTCTAATTGTGTTGTACTACGGTTTCAACATTCCATTCTATATTATTGGGTCTATATAACCAACGGATTTACTGGGCTGCAAATGATTAAATCCAACGCGATAGATTTGTCCGAGTCGAAGAGTAACACTTACTGACTCACATTACCCGACTCGTCCATGACCGATTTCTAGATCATGGGACAGGAACGTGACACGTAGCGTCGCGTAATTAACATACATATACGGGTTTATTGAGCTCATCACGTTACCGCGTTATTACAGTTACACGAAAGTAGATGAAACGAAAGGAAGTTTAATTCCCTGTATAACTCTGTTTCCGCGAAACTGAAGAACGCTTCGACTTCGCGCTTCTTTTATTTATTTATTTATTTTATTTCCTCTCTCGCTAACGAGTTTCTAGGGTTTGCAAAAAATCGGACTTGGAAAACATATTCCCTTTTCTTTATCTATTCGTCTGAGCGTGGTAGCAGCCGTTTCAACCAGCCATGTTCAAATCTTTCTGGTATGCTTTCCAATCTTTCTAGGGTTTTAGCGACTGTTTGATTGGTGAATTACTAAATTACTCGAACAATTAGGTTATGCTTTTGATCCTTTTGAACTGTACTGTTAATTTTAGGACGTTTTCAATGACTTTCTCTTCGAGTTCATGTGATTTTGATTTTATTTTTTTTTGCTTCCCTTGTTACTTAAATTGAAAGAAATGTTCTTGTAAGGCTATCTATATTTAAATCTTCAACAGGGAAAAACTTGTTTATCCATCCAAGGTTTTGTTTTATGATTCAATATATGCCACATCTTGACAGAAATATTGGAAAAAGTATACAAACCTTGTATTGATCATCAAATTTGTCACCATCTTAAATATATATGACCGATATCGAAGTTCGGAATAATTGATAATGTCTACTTGTTTGCTTAAGCAATAATTGGAGCCTCAAATGATATAATTTAGTATAACCCCATGCAAAACTAAGGGCTGACAATCCTTAATCAAAGCCTAAAGTGCATCATCTGGCACCAAACCACATGGCTCATGGCAAATTTTTCCTACTTCTCACACATGTTACACGTGCAACACATAAATATGGGATATGGGTATACCACCGTTTCTATGATGGGTATTAGAAACATGGCAATTGCTTTCTCTATTTATAATGGATAAGCATTTTGCATCTAGCCTTTCACTGGAGCCACACAATGCATGTTTTCATACATGGGATCTACTCCTATGCAAATGTTCATTAGTAATTGAGCTAATCTTTGAGATGGTTTGGTTTCAAGTTTTCTATATTGCTACCTGTATTAGGTTGTTATTTGGCGTCTTAAAATTGCTTAGGTACAGGGGTTCGCAAGAGCAACAACCTCAGTCACGTATACAGGAGGTTCCTGCACAGTCTTCTGGGTATTCTCCATCAGGGGTTAGTTCACAAAATTCTTCTCATCCCTCCACACCAGGTAGGAGCTCTTCTAATGGCCTCAATGTCCAAACACCTTCAGATCAGCCACAATCTTTACCACATGGCCAATTTTCGCATACTGAGGCTGCAAGCATTATTGGTCTGTTAAAGAACAAAAGGTAAGGTTCTTGATATTTTACATTTATTTTACTGATAGTTAAATTAAACACTTCTCAAGATTTTGATACTTCTAGAAGCTGCTTCAATCTTTAGAAGGTGTAAATGGAACGTTCCATTCTCGATAATGTTCAGAGCATTATTCTTGATAGACGATTTAAACACGAATTTATATTTCATGATGATGTTTCATTATGTTGCTTGTGTTCTCCGTGCTTAGAGTAGATTTGATGAGAATTATTCATCCTCATTGGTTTTAGGAGTGAAGAAACTTCTTAAGTTATAGTGATTAGTCTAACATCTTTTTTTTTTTTTTTTCTTTTTCTTTTCTAATTTTGATTTTTGAGTTGGTAATACCCATTTGATTCTTTTTTGTCATTGGCTTCCATGCAGTGTTGACGAGTTAAGAAAGCTTCTATCTGATAAAGACACATACAATCAATTCTTACTTTCACTTGAAGTAGTGAAAATTCAGAACAATGTAAGTTGCAAATGGCTATTTCTTGTACTTCATTTTTTCAAATGGTTTGGAAACAGAAATTGAAGACCTTAACCTTTTTCCCCTGTTCTTTCTCAATTCTCTTCTTGTAGTGTAATTATCAATTTATGAACACTGATTTTTTTCCTTGTCCCTGTTCATTGTTAGCTACACGACGAACTTCGGAAGGAAACGCTGAAGCTTGCAAGTGAGGATCTTGGAACACTTTAATTTTATGTATTTATGATTTTATGTGCAAGTGAACAATGTTTAGGTAAATACTGAAATTTCTATTGAAATAGGGGAGAATCTGAAAAAAGAGCCACGCATCTTGGAGCTCAGAAACCAGGTGAGTATCTAAATTTTCTCTCTTGCATTATTTGCCTAAGCTTAGAGGTGAGTACTAACAGTGATCTCTAATTATTTTTGGGTCTCAGTGTAAAATAATCCGAACAACAGAACTGGCTGCTGCTCAGGAGAAACTAAACGCATTAGAGAGACGAAAGGAAGAAAGTTTGAGGGCCCATTCGCCATCAATGCTACTTCAAAAGCTGCAAGGTAAGTTGAAATTAGTTTCTTTCTTCATACGCCTACTTGCTAATACCCATAAATGGATGGAGATAAAAGCGTTGAATTATCACAAAATGACATGGATGGTGATTTTGGTGTTGTTCCAGAAGCAATGGGTAAAGCAGAAGAGGAAACTGAAAATCTTCAAAGGCAGCTTCTTGAGAAGGAGATTGAGCCAGCAGCTTTTGTACAGAATTGCAAGAGGCTACGCACAACCTATCAAAGACGGGCACTCATTCATCTTGCAGCGAATGCATCGGTCTCTGGGTGAGCTTGCAGATGATGTATATACACATGTTTGAGAGAGATTCTTGTTACCGAAAATTATAGTTGATTGCAATTGGAACTGCTGGTGTGTAATTAGACCCATTTTACTGATGTTCCAATTTTTCCACAATAAATTGCAGCAAACCACAGTATCTTTTGCTTTAAACTGGACTCCATTAGTTTCAAAATCTGTCCGCAAAACTCTGCAGATATCTGTCAAGGCTGGTATGTGCACACAGGAAAACACGCAATGCTTTTAGACTTTTCAGTTAATGGAATTAACCCAAACTTGTACCATATCAGGAGTTGTAGGCGTGTAGTGCCAATCTGCAGTAACCAGAGTGGTAGGTGGCGCGTGTTTGTTGGTATGTGAAGGTGATCCTTGTGAGATACTTATTGAAAGAGAAAACAAGAGTTATTTAGCAAGTAATACACTATTTAATGCTAGAATCTAGTTATTAACCGTAATGTTTTTAACCATTACTTGAAGAGTTAACTTAGGACGAGTGCAACAAGGGAGAAGGTTCTGGAGGGGGAGTGTCACCTATTTACAGCGTTTTGCTCAGATTTTTGGAATGATCAAAGGGCTGATTTTGGGTGAGGATGAATCTCACTAATGCCCCTTATGTGTGCAATAGCTTTGGGTTCATATTCCCAAGGTGTCAACCACATCCTCAAACTTCTATTCTTTAACAAAAGAGGACTTTCTCTGAACCTACTAGAGAACATCAATGGATCTGATGACTGTTCATCTTGATCAAAGTTAATTTCTTGAACATGAAGCAGGGATCGAGCCCCAAATCCTGACATTTGGTGGATAATACCTGAACAGGGAAAATTCCGTAGTAATTCCTTCGGAGAGAAGTGTGAACAAAAAAATTCAAGTTGAGAAATGATAGGCGTGCTTCACTAACAGAACGAATCCCATAATTTCTTCTTTTCAGACTCTGTAACTATGTATAGGTCGATTAACCACTAATACCAACTCATAATCTCATTTTCCATTGCCTCTAAAATTGTTGAATGAATATACAATGATGGAAAAAATACAGCTTCCGCAGTGACTAGAGTGTCGTACTAAAAAAAAAAAATGAATGTCACTATACGTGCAAGCAAAATTTTCTCCAGCCCTTCACTGCCTCGTGGCTTCAGAGTCGCCTGAATTAACCAAGTAAAAACCTTCAGTTGGTCGCCAGTTCCTTTTGTCTCCTCTCCACCTCGTTGGAACATTTAAGGTAAAAAGAGAAAGAATGCGAACAAGGCCTCTGTGATTGTACATTGTCTGGCTTGTTAGAAAGAATCATACCTCACCCAATCTGCATGAGCTTCTTAGGCTCCTGATTGCCCAATCTGCATGTGCTTCTCAGGCTCTCAATTGGTTGATCGCATTAGCTCATCAGCAGCTGCGTTAGGCAAGAATTTTGTAGATGGTTAGGTTAGATGTTTGGACAGACTTGAAATTCCTATCTTCCAAGTGTCTTTTGCTTGTATCCATACTTCTGTCTTTCCAATAGTTTCTCCTTTGTCTTTATCTTCTTCTCCATCTTCAGCCTGTACCTCTCTTCTCTCTCCCTCTCATAAATTCCTTGCCAATGCACTTCCCCAGTTAATGGCCACAGCCATCCTTCCCTTGGATGGTCACTGTCATCCGCTGCTTCTGCTAGATCCTCGTCCATGCTCTTCAGCAATGTGAAATTGAAGAACTTTACCCACATTAATCCCTTGCGTTGATCGACTGGGTGCTGCTCCTTGAGCAGTCCAGAGCTTGGGTCTATGTAAACCATCCTTCGAGCACTGTGGTAAGCCCAAACATTGACCAGGAGTTCCAACATTCGACAGTAACAGTGCTTCTTCTGTAGATTGCCAAACATGGAAAAGCCCTAAATCTCATCTTCATTGCAAAATCTGAAATCAAGAGTAGTTAATCCAAGGTGGCTTACCTCTAGCTCTGAAGTTCCTAGCAAACATGTATTGTTGTTGCTCGGATCATTATTCAAGCCATCAAGTGAATCAGCAAACATTCTGCAGACAAAATAAAGAAAGCTATCAAGTTTACACGCATACCACACCCCAAATGTGGGAGGGAGGATTGAAGATATCTATACCCTACCTTGAAAACATGACAAATTCTAAAAATGATGGTGTTGGCATCACCCAGCTATGCAGCGCAGACCAGTGACCACCATCCTCAGGCATGGGGGGAAGAGCTTCTACATCTGGTGGTAAGCCATACATCTGCCGGAAGGCATCCCCAAATGCAGTCCTGCGTGCAATTAAAATCACAGGCAATTTCAATTACTTGAAGTTGAAGGCGTTATATTTATAATTGGCAATCCTAGAATATGTTGACTGTTGCAATTAAACATAAACAGGGTTTTATGCTTATTCCATACCAAAAAAGAGATTTTGGGGCATTCTTCAGTGAGCTTACACCACTAAAACAAGAGGTTGGCTGAATATTAATTTACTTGATGAGATGAAAAGTGGAAAGACTTGGCAAAGGTAAAGCCAAACATAAATGTAGTCGTGAATGTAGGACTAGTCGGAATAGGTTGATAAAATAAGAGAGCCTCCTGGTCAGAAAAAAATAAAACAAGACCTGATTGTGACGGTTTGCAAGACTAATAAAATTGCAAACTGAAATGTTTCAGAATATCACGGAAGATACGACTTTTGATAAAATTGAATGGCAGAAAATCAATCTATCATCTCACCCCCAAAATAGTTGAGATAGGCTTTGATGATGATGGTTCATTCGTTGTTTATTTTTGATAGGTTAGTCATTGTCAATATATTGGACCACCCTACCTTCTCGCCAGCATTGATTTATTCTAACATATGCTGAAAAACATACCTGCAGTGACCACCATTTATAATGTCACACAGAGACCAGAAAGTAAGAATATCATTGTCTCCTTGCAATCCATTGTCCAGGTCCAAACATGCCCAATAATAGATAACATCTCCTTGAGGTTCTGCCAGTATAGTTTCTTCCAATACATTTTCAGCTTTACTAGACAAAGAAGCCTGTTTTAGGGGAGATTAGACATAAAATCAATCAGCCAGCTGTTTAGAACTCACAAAAGAGAGTGACACTTAATGGAAAATTAACTTTTATTTGAAACAAGAAAAAGCTATAGAACAGGTCGGACCATGTATATATGGATCAGGCCCAGTAGACACCTGTAGACACCACACCACCTGTAGGCCCACATGGAGATGATCCAAGGCCTGATTTTTTGGGAGGATCATCCAATTCACTATGTAGATCAGCCCTTGGATCATGTCTATGTGGACCTATCCTCACAAAAATCCACCCTTGGATCTTCTCCATGTGGGCCTTACAGGGCATTGTCTACGTGTTGTCCACAAAATGTGGTGTTTTCCAAGGGACAAAATTGAAGAGAGCCTATATCAGGTCTAAGAACCGCTGCTTAACCTTAGGCAGATGCATACTTAAAAACCCAGGGCCAGGGCGTCAATGTATTGAAACTGATCCAATAACTAGAGCAGAATAGATAAAGTGACGAGTTTAAAGAAATCATAATACTAACAAACCAACTTTTATTTTATTATCAATATAATGCTAACAAAGCGATGATTCTGATAAAATGCTTGAAATGAAATATACTTTTAGCTCACTCAACAAAAGAAAAATTACTGAAATTCTCGAATCCTTGATTGAAAATACGGTTATGAGAACCACTCAAACTAGGTCGTGCCAAAACAGTAGAAAATTATACAATTAAGGCATACCTTCCTTCCAGCAGCACGCCATGACTGAAACCCAATCCAAGGTATCTTGTGAACATTATCCACCCTATTTGCAATAGCAAGCATGCCACCAAGCTCACAGAGAAGATCCCTGTAGTAGGTATCATTCAGAAGTGGAAGCCGACCAACTGCGTCTACATCATCAGATCTTGATCTTCGTGCTTTTGTAGACTGACAACAAGAAGGTCAGATGATGAGAAAACCAAGACAATGTTAGGCAGAACTACTTTCATCGTCTCCGTAGCTTAGTCCAGTCTAACAATCCTCAATGTACAACAACTAGAGAGGAGGGGGAGTCTTTACTTAGGAGATACTAGGGTTCTCTTTTCAAATGCTACTGAATTGATATAGGAAAAATGGAAGCATAGTTTCAGTACTAAAACAAGAGAAATGGCAGCCAAAAAGCATATGCAATCCTCTATTCTTAATACAGGATCAAGAGTTATTCGTATGATTATAGTAACACAGATAGCAAGAGAGGACAATAAATCAGATGAGTTAAAAAAAAAAAAAGAAAGAAAGAACTGATCAAAATAGGATAAAAAGAGAGAGATTATGATAATACCAGTAAACAGTTAAGGCAATGAAATCAAAGAAAATGAACTCACCTCTAAACAATATAAAATAAAGAAAACAATAAGCATTAAGTTAAGGATGAGGTTGAAACCTGATGATTTGAGAAAAATTAGACCAATGAATATAATAATAGAATCCTAAATACATGGAAGCTAAAGAACAACAGATTTATGCAGAGACAAATGTAATGCATATGATAAGCTAAGCAAATATTCCGAAAGTTATGATTATTCAATTGTTGTACTTCTTGCTCCTATAACTTAAAAGAGAAAATAAGAGAAGAGAATAATTGGCCCAAAGCATGATTTTAGAATATAAGATTCAAGGAACTTACAAGACTTAACCCCCGGTACAGAGAACCATGGTGCAAGGACGGCCATGAACCAGCTCCAGTGTAAATCTCATAAATACATAATGACTGGCCTATCCTTTCTAGCTCTCCTTCGTCTCTTTCATTTGCTTCAAATTTAAGTTTTTCAGCTTTGCGAGCATTACGATATATCTCATCCCAGGAACCTGACATTTTCTCCATCCTTTCTTCAAGCTACATATATGGCATGATTTAGTATGTTTCCTTTATAGAGATATATACATAAAATAATAAAGAAGTGATTACACCAGCAAACAATGACTGTACCTCCTCAGTTTCTCGCCTTTCAAAATCTTCAAAACTTTCAATTTCCCATAGCACATCCCAATCTAACTTGGTGGGGAACTCCTGAAAGTCGGTCTCATTCTCCGAAATATTTTTCACGTTGTTGAGGCTAGCAAATTCTTCTTCTAGAGCATACACAATGCTTGATTTTCTAATATAACTATTCCGATCAAAGTTGGGGATTCTGCTGCCTCTCTGTTCTATTTCCTTCCTGAATGAATTCCATTCCCACGTGCGTTGTTGAAGCTGAGAAATAGGAACTGGGAGCAACGCATCTGAGGGGAAATGGAGCACATTTTCTAAAAGCTTTGCATAACCAGTTACACATTCTGATGCCAGCATGTTCTTAGCAAGCAATTTTCCAGAGGAAGCAACTACATGAGCAAATCTAGAAAGCTTTCTCTTTGATACTAAAAGCGAGAAAGCTCTCATCAATGTGTCAGGATCATGTTTTTGGAAAATTAAACCATGCACTCCGTCAACAACCTGCAATGTCATAATTGTGTTCATAAATACAAGGAATGCATCTGAAAACCATTTAAGCTTTAAGCAAAAAAGAGGATCTACAGGACCAACTGGTCTAAACTCACATATTTCTTTATGACCTGCAAATCAGGTGCAATAACAGGGATTTCAAAGGACATGGCTCTGATCAGTAAGGGAGGAAAACCTTGCTCATCTTGGAAAGATCCATGGAGAACAATATCAGCCATCAACAATACACTGTTTACATCACCATCCAGACCATAGTGCATCAGTGAACCACGAGGAAGGTTTAGACGTGAAGCAACATCCTGCATCATTCACACTTCACAGAATAAATACTACTCATATCAGAAAATCATACAAATGAAAGGATCTATGTAAGATCTCAATATTTTATTTGAGGGTCACGAAAATACAGACAAAGCTTCTATTGGAATCACCCCTAGCTAACTGGGCATACAGCAATTACTAGGAATGAAAATGAAGTAACTACCATACAAGGAGAGAGAGACTTATGATAAGGACAGGATACTAAACAATAATCAGAACACAATCTAGATTTTGGGAGGTTGTTAGACAAACTTTAAGCCAGAAGTTCGCACTAGCATCATAATACCAGTTATACCATAGCATGTGCTACTCAAATCCCTGAATAGAGTTTCTTAGCTGAAATGAATAAAACATTTCAAAAGATGAACTTATTCAATCTCAAGCAGATGCACAACATTACAACATTAACTGAAATCACACCTTTCAGATAATATAATATCCGTCCATCATTCTTTTCACTTATTATCCAACTCTATTAAAAGATTTAAGGCAGCAATGTGGACCCATGGTGATGCTTGGTCCAAGCTCCATTACTAGAGTTTACATCTATCTTATGATACAAATGTTAATTGTTAGTGTTTCACCTCCCACGCAAATCCAGTTACAGAGGTCGGAAAATAGGGAAACTGTGTGATACATGAAGGAGAAAAAAGCATAAACATAATGCACAGATCAGTAGCTAAGTACCTGCAAAGCATCATTATATCCGTCCGTAGAGTTTCCACATAAGAAGACAAATTTGAATGATACTTCTGCCTCCCTTCTAGTAAATTTCATTAGCAGGGGTCCTATTGCATGCATGGCCACAGCATAGTCCCATGATAGCTTGTCATAGAAGAAAGAGCTTCCAACAACCAAAATCACAAGATCATCTTTATCGAGTCCATTGTCCTTCCTTACTTGATATTTGGAATGGGACTTCGCATAGCTTTCTGCACCCCACACATCCATCGGGCTTCCAGGAATTACGAAGAAGTTTCCAGTATCAAAGACACTATACAACATCTGACAGAGGAAGAAGTAAATAAATCGATGAATGTCATTGGATATACAAAATGACTGATAATTATTACATAGAAAGCCAGCAACAAAATGCATGTTTAGTGAAAACAAACAATGAGTCAAGGATCTACCGGCAGAGAAAAATCTGGAAAAACAACAACGTCAGCCCTACTAAAAGAACTTTTCCACTCAACAATGAGATGCTCCCATCCCATCTCCACATAAGTTGGAAGCCGTTTTGCAAGGATATCTTCTTGAATGATCCATATTAGTGGTACAGAACAAAAAGGCTCCTGCATGATGCTGCACACCATAAAAAACTCACTAACCATAGATAAAAGTACACTACAAGGAAGCGTCCATTACTGAGTGTGAATAAACTATAAAGATAACAGCTTCTAAAAGTATCAGAAAGAGATCTAGAAACAAGATCAGACAATTGTATTGGCCAAGGACAAAGTGAATCTATGTAAGAAAATAAGTTCAAAGTTCAAGTATTCATTCTTCACAAGATCCAGTTGATGGGCCCCAACTCATTAAGTTTGCGGTTTGCCATTGTGCCTCTGAAGCTAAAGCGCTGTTTAGAGGAGAAAACAATATTCAAAGTTCATACAATTGTATTGGCCAAGGACAAACAGAATCTATGTAAGAAAAAAAGTTCAAAGTTCAAGTATTCATTTTTCACAAGATCCAGTTGATGGGCCTGTGCATCTGAAGCTAAAGAGCTTTTTAGAGGAGATAACAACGTTCAGAAATTCCAAAACAGAAGCACTCTCGTCTTTGACTCTCTACAGTTATTTGTGAGTATGCTCGTAGAGCAACATACGCAAAAAATGTCATACTTTCGATAATTAACTTTGTTACTAGAAAGAACAGAAAATAAAATGAACAGCAGGTGAAGAGAGTTCCCTAGACTCAACAGATCTCTCCTTAAATTCTATGCATGAAAATAAAGGTCTTAGGACCAGCACCAACTATAGGCTACTTAATCAGTACGGTTGCTTTTATGTCGTCAGACTTCAAAGCAATACATCATATAATTCGTACATCTATTTTTGAAACAATCAATCATATTTTGACTAGTTGCCTCCCAAACTTCGAATTAAGTGATGATATCTTCATAATGAACTTGACCATGATACACCCTTTGGTATCAAAAGAATTTTGGGTTTTAGCAGATCTGCTCCATATATTTCAGTAAAATTTTAGTTGCTCTGGGAGCTCCTTTATCCTCATTATAGATCACTAAAACAGAACAACTGGATGAGAAGTGACATTCGTACCATTATTTTTCTTATTGATTAAGATACATAATTATTACTTCTAAAACATATATATTTTTTTTTTTTGAAACTGAAAGAATATATTAAAGGAATATACAAAGTAGGATTGATTGAGGATCCTTACACTTTAAAGAGATCCGACAATCAAATCCCACCAAAAAACGAAGTCTTCAAAATGAAATCCCTTTACAATCCCCCCAGCCCTTCCCCAAAGAAAAAGCAAACTCTTCACGCGAAGAACAATTTCCGGGAAGGAAGGCTCTTTTGCATTGAAAATGATGTCATTTCGAAACTTCCAAACTGCCCAAAAAATCGCATATATATGTTTTTTCTAAAACATATATATTACTATTTCGAAGCTCTTAAATTCATAAAGATATTTGCATGAATCTCATTGTCTTACTAAATAGAAAGTGGAACTCATCATCATCATCAGAGCATTAACCAACACAGTCTGGGTCGGCAATAAGATCCCTATTTACCCATCAAATTTCAGCCAAGGCAACCCAAAAATTTAATTAAAATTAAATCAGACAAGAAAATACCTCGAGATAGCTTCTTTGGCCTCAAGAGAGTTCACAATAACACCTTCAAAACTGAAAGAACCAACATGACCATTTAATATAGCCAACAAGACCAAAAAAATAAAAGCACGCGTAAAAGACAATAAACATTGAGGCATTAATTAGTCATGAAGAACGGCCAAAACCTCAACAATAGATAATACACTATCAGAACAACAAATGAATGATGAAATATAGATTACATATCAAAACCTACATTGACCAATCAACAAGGGCAGTCCTATTGGGACCTAGAATGGAAATTTGACCTCCAATTTGCTCCCACAATGGCCGGGCTTGACCATCATCTACTGCATATATCTGTATAAATGGAAGAATATAAGCTTAGTCGAATCAACAATAAAAAACAAGTACAAGTAGCACCATAAACTGAAAGATCAAATGCAATACAGTACAAGTTCAAGATACAAAGTGACATACGACAAGTAAAACCTCTCATGTAATTGCTCAAGAAGTTCAACTTCAAAATTTGAAAAAAATCAATCTAGCCAAGATCATTAATTAAAACAAGCAACTAAGCAAGACTGCAACACAATCATGGAGCATCCTATACCATAGTAAATGAATTCCACTTTGCGCATAAATGAATGGGCAACACACCTTAAACACGTAACCAAGTCCCTTTAGACTCTTCATCACGGTAAACAGCATCAATGATACTGGATCCTTCTTCATGTTTCCTAAGATCTGAGATGCAAATGCAAAGAGTACTATAAGGATATCACAGTAAAATACAGTTCCGCATCAAAATTTCATCCGTTGAATATGCCATTGGTACAAAACATGCCATGAATCAAATTAGACCTAAATAATTTTGAGTATCGATCAGTCCCGATTATAAGAAGTTAAAACCTAACAAACATAACAGTAAGAAACACTCACAAGCGCCAATCTCGGTGGACGAATAGCAACTCTGGATTCTGTTCGCAACCGATCAAGACCTCCATGTTTTTCAAATCTCCGAAATAGATTAATCGGCAAGAATTTGAGGTTACCTCCAAATTTCAATTGTCGAAGAGACCTTTCTCTCTCACTGCCCGGTCTAAAAACCGACGCCAATGAACTTTGTAAAGCTATAGACCCAACTACGAATAGCATAACAGCTAAAACACCAGCTGCATATAAGAAATACGTATTCTTAAATGAAAAACCCTTACGACCGCCTCGACTATGATGAGATCGATTCCTCCATTGCCGATCCGTTCTTCGATCTCTCTCATCTCCTCCATCTTCACCATTGCCTCTATGGTTATCAGGATGAGGATTTCGCTTGAAAGGAAACCTATCACGAATCGATTGAACTCCTTGATCTCCAGTATCGTCCACTGGAGATAAAATCTCTGGAGACGTCGAATTTCTCCCCATCTAGTTCCGTTTCTTCTTTTTTTTCCCTTCTTTGAAGCAGACCAATAAAAGCTTGGAATGGTGTTAATGGCGGTAAGGGCGCACATTAGCAATGAATGCCATGAGTAGGTCTCCTCGAACTGTGAGAGTCGTAAAAGCTCTAAGTTCGTCGGCCATGAATTGATTGATCTTCTCTATAATCTGTTCTGTAACTCTCCCTCTTTCTTTCTTTCTTTCTTTCTCTCTTTCCTCTGTGTGAAAAGAAATGGAAGTTTTAATTTGGTAAATTTTCTGAGCAGTTGCTCCTTTGTGATTTTGTAACCATAATTGCCCCCCGAATCTGATTTTATGTATGGAAGTCGGCAGGTACAGCGTACTACAGACCTAAAGAGTAAAATTGATAAAAGGGTATTAATGTCTTTTTAAATGGGACGAAGAAGGAGAAACGTGATCTGAGTCTGACACTCACAAAGACCAAAGCTCTCACTTAACTCTCAAGTGATGATGAATCATTAACGTGTTTCCCCGGAACCTATGGGTGGACCCACATTCCAACGATCAATTCTATTGGTGATTACTAGCCAGTCTAGCCATTTTGATGTGACGAAATACAGCGAAGTCCAGTATTGCTTAAACTGCCCTGCACTGACGATACTATGTTGGAGATTTTGGTCGGTGGTCCACCATCTGATTCATCAGAGATGATCCTCACCGACGACTCCGTTGCATAAAAAAATAAATTAAGAAAGGGGTTAGAGAATCTAATGACTTTGTTATACTCTAATTAATTCTAGATTAATAGGATTGGGCAATGTGACGTGGAATTTAATTAAGGTGAAGCACTGAAGCGCCTGGCGGTGGCAAACGGGCTGAGCTGAAGTCGGACTACCACAGTATAAGCCCAAGCCCAAACCAGACCGACCCAGGACTTGATTGGGTTGGGCTGGGATTCTGGGAAACCCAGCTGTGTCCAAGATAACTGTACTAGAAGATGATGTACCAATACTCGAACCCTAGCCAATGGAATGGCTATCCATGATCAGTGTCACAGAGGCAGCAAAGAGATATATTGATGGAATATTACAAACAGAAATATAGATTGGAAGATAAAAGTGAGAGAGAGAGAGAGAGTGTGTGCAAAAGAAGAAGAAGAAGAAGGGGGTTAGGAACTTAGGACCAACTTGGTCTTGGTGGTTGAGCTTCAAAAATCTCCTCTCAAGCCTACCCAATCAAACTTCAGGTGGGCCTCCAGAGGTGGGCCTGTTTTGCCATCCCTGGGCCAAGGGAAAGGCAAGACAGCACATGAACAAATTTTGATGGGGCCTACTTAGGAAGTGTTACTTATATTTGCAATTAAAATTTAACGGGATTTGGCCAAAACCTCCAAAACTAGAATATTTTTGTCCAAAAACTCCACACACATTTAATAATAGCTAAAAACTCCAAAATATCTTATTACACATGCAGAACTTTTCTTAGACATTTTTACCCTTTTCAAGACGAAATTAACCAATTGTTAAATGAATTTTATTTTAGGAAACTTATCCATTCACCCTAAAAATTCTAAAATTATTACAAACCACCTACCACTAATTTCTCTAAATTAAATTAGTTTTTGAAAAACCTTGAGATTTCTAGAAGGAAAAAATCACAAACCATTACAAAATTATAAACTGCATTTAGAAAAAATTTTGCAAAATAATATTTGAAACAATGGATCATCAATAAAATCAAAATAATCTTAAAAAGATAAATAAATTAATTATGCAAAAATCACTTTGCACATGCACAAAACCTTTATTGCAAAAGCAAAAAATAATTTACATTGGAAAAAATGAACTTTATTTCCATAATTTTGTTTGCAAAAATAAATTTTATTTGATTTGTTTGAAACTCAATAATGTATAAAGACAAAAAAATAATAATCTGAAATCATAAAATTGGGTTTTTTAGCAAAACAATATTTGAAACAATAGATCATCAAGAAAATCAAAATAATCCTAAAAAGATAAATAAATTAATTGTGCAAAAATCACTTTGGACATGCACAAAACCTTTATTGCAAAACTAAAAAATAATTTGCAATGGAAAAAATGAAATTTATTTCCCTAATTTTGTTTGCAAAAATAAATTTTATTCGATTTGTTTGAAACTCAATAATGTATAAAGACAAAAAAAATCATAAATCACATAAACACAAACATTAGTTGCAATTCGAAACAAGCTTACATGAAAAAAAAACATAGAAGTGAAAAAAAAAATAAGCTGCCAAATTATGCACAAATAATTGCGTAAACAATTTAATTTAACGATTCATATAGAATTGCAAAAATAAAAAAGAAAAAAATTATAATAGTTTACAACTACTTTGCAAATTTATATTTGAAGAAGAGCAAAAATGATCAATAAAAAAAAGATAAATCTGGAATCCTTACTCTTTCTTTGAGGAAACTACAATAAAAAAATTTCTTCGTCTTCAACAAAAATCTGGAAGAAACTCTGTTGAAGAACAAAAAATAAACAACAAAGAAGAATAAAAACTATTTAAAAAATAAGATATTGTTGAAGATCTAGCAAATAATCCTCTAAGATTTGAAAGATTTCGATTTTGACAACTAATAATAGTTTGAGATAAAAAAGGAAACCAAATTTTCAAACAAAAATTGAATCTAACATAAATCAGGGAAGAGAGAATATATGAGAGTGAAAGCATGAGTTAATTTAGGAAGGGTAAATCAGTGATTATAAAAATAAAAAAACCTACACGTTTAGTCAAAGTTGGGTAAATAGATATTTAGATAAAAATTAAAGAGAAAACGGTAAATACAATAAATAAAATTGGACTTTTGGATATTTGTAAATGTTTGTGGGTTTTTTGGTATTTAGCATTCAAAAATGGGGTTTTTGAGCAAAATTATGAAAATTTAAATGAGGCTCCAATACAACTCAAATTAGCCATATAGAGCTGTTATTGCGTCACAACGTCACTAGTAGATAAATGGGGTTGATGTTTTTATTTACTTTCTTAAAACGCCTTTTAAATGATCTACTCCCACCTACTTTATTCATACAATCCACTTACACTTGTATGTGGGCTCATGTAGAGATTGAAATGATGATTTCTCATCATGTTGATCAACATCGGGCCATAGATGATCTCTAATTGGGCCACATACTGGTGTAAATGGGTGTAAACATAGAGGTGGTGTTGATTAAGAAAAAAGTGTTTTATAACTTTTTAAATGAATTTTTTAATACAAACCCAATGTAAAGAACATGTGTGAAACATGTGTAAATTTCAATAAAAAACCATCACATGCTTTTTAAACTGATACACCAACAAGAGAGACCTAAAAACAAGGAGTAACTTTATTGCGATAATTCTTTTCAAGATAATCAACAATGGGACGGCGCTAGCGTGACACCAATTTTCACGTTTTGGCCTAATAGAAGGGCTTAGGTCCCACATCAAGGGCTGATTTTTTGGGAGCATGTTCTCATATAGATCATCTCAATAAAAAATCAACTCATTCTAAAACTTCTAACCTGATCAAACATTAGACTCTATTTATCACCGTTTATTTTCTTACCGTTGATTTCTAATCGATTTCTAGCCAAAGTTTGATTAGGTTAGAAGTTTTAGAATAGGTTAATTTCTTATTGAGATGACAAACATGGTGAGGAGAACATACTCCCAAAAAATCAGCTCTTGATGTGGGCCTTAAGCCCTTGTGTTGGGCCAAAACGTGCTGGTGTTGACACCAAAAGTTTGTGTCACGCTAGCACAGTCCTCAACAATGATTCTACAAGAAACATAATGAAAACCGTTGTTGATACTTACAACCGGTAAAAATTTACTTGTGCCATCTAGTACAGCTAGTTAGCATTTGTTATTGTTGACACAGCTTTGACCCGAATTTAATTTTACCAAATTACTGATATCATAAAAAAAAAAAAAAACAGGCTAACCTTAATCAAAAGCATTAATAGAAGTTTTTTAAGTCCTAACAATCGGTAAAAGATAAATTTATAAAAGGACATGAAAAACAAACAAACAGAAAAAAAAAAAAAAAAAAAAAAAAAAAAATGAAGTCCTAACAGTCAAATTTGAACATGGTATGAACCACCACTGATTATAGCTTTTCTCGATTGACAGCCATCCAATCCCATAAAGATGGATATATATGGTGTTGGACATATATATGGTTCACTTAACAAAAGCTAACTAACTTACCAGCCTTCGCCCCTTCCCAAAAGTCTAGGATCCCTTTCTCAAAACAACATGGGGCAAGCTTAACGTGTAGGCACGTACTAGATGGCCATTTGATGTTGTGTAGCTATTGGCGTTTTATGTCCACTGCCATTTGAGCTAGGAAAAGAAAATTTTGTGGAGATTGATCAATTTCTTACACAAAAATAACACCGTTTTAAACTTTTATAAGTCATTGAATTTTTAAATGTTTTGAAATATATTATTTTAATGTTAAGTTTTGACTAATTTTTAATGGGGTTAAATATTAATTTAGATCCATGGGAACATATGAGAATTATCTTTGTTTGACATAAGCTCAAGTTTTTGTACAAAGTAACATCTAACATGCACTTACAAACTTAAAGGATTTTTTCCTTTCTCCTTAGTTATACAAATACTCAACAAAGTTTAATATACGATTTCAATTATCTAACACGTGTAGGACAAAAGGATTGATTGGTGTCATCACAGATTAATCGGGTACTCAAAGAGCCTGAAAACTCTTGATTATCTTCTTCTTTTTTTGGTAGGAGTGGACTAATACCCAAGTTACATCAAAGCATAAATATACCACAAACGGACGCAGTAAAGGTGTCACCACTAGACGTAGAAAAGACTGCCACTAACAAGTGCAGAGAAAGACTACCACCAATAGGCACAAAAAACTTTATTTGGTACCTACATACATCGAAAATACTTTTGTGACCGGCTATTAAATCTGTATATTTTTACAGATTGAGGTGGCACTCTCAATCCACCATTTATTGTGATTTATGTGGTCCCCACAATTAACTGTTTTACACAATGAATGGTGAATTGAGGGTGCCACCTCAATCTGTTTAAATATACAAATTTAGAGGTCGGTCTCAATAGCACTTCTTATATATATATATATAATATACCACATTACATGAACTAAATTTAATAATTTCGACCAATAAAATTTGAACTCAAGATTTCTCAAATTATGGAAAGGAAGCAAACCAATTGAACGAGTGGTTATTTGCGAAAAAATTTGGATTATCAACAACAACGCAAAGCCCCAATTTAATACATGGGCAGCCTTTTCTATAAGAGATGATGTAAAAGAGAAAATGATCTAGGGTTTTATTTTTTATTTTTTTCTAAGGTGTTGGAGAACCATTTACATAGACGGGTTGCATACAAAAATAAAATAAAATAAACTAAAATAAAGATAGGTATCTAAGAGTTTTGCTAGAATAACATCAGAATTTGACACCAAAAGATTACATCTGTTTTTTAAAAGTGGTATGAGGGGCTGAAATGAAATAATATTTTTTCAACAAGTGTTATGATTGGTTTCCAATCAATAAAGTAAACACAATATTGGGCTGAAAGCCCTCCTTTTATACCAGTTTCAAGTAGAGGACAAGCAATTTTTGTTTTATAAGTATAATCCCTACTTTTTAACGTTTTATAAGGAAAAGAGTTAATTCCTTCTTTTATTTTAAAACTCTAAAATTTTGGTACCTAAACTACCCTTCTCTTTGCTAACCACGTATATTTCTAACTATTTTTGCTTGTATTGACCGATGACGTGGCAGAGAGAGAAAATAAGTTTTTTTAAAATTAAAAATGCTATAACTTTTAATCTACAAATTAGATATTTGCCAAATTTATATTTTTGGAAAGCATTTTTCAAGATCTTTAAAATGAGACCAGACAACAATACTAAATTCAAAAAAAAAAAAATTTTCGTAATTAGACTATGAAAACCCATAACTGCTTGTATAATAAAAACGGTTATGCAAACTATAGATTGCATAGTAAAAAACGATGCAAATTATAATTTGCATCAGCTATTTTAAGTAGTTTTGAGCATATGCACTTCTCTAAGTCTCTATGCAACCAGATTGAATAAGAAAAAAGCTAAAAAATTACATTTTAGACAATGCAAACTATAGATTGCATAGTAAAAAACGATGCAAATTGTAATTTGCATCAGCTATTTTAAACACTTTTGAGCATCTACACTTCTTTAAGTCTCTATGCAACTAGATTGAATAAGAAAAAAGTTAAAAAAATTACATTTTAAACAATGCAAACTATAATTTGCATAGTAAAAAACGATGCAAATTGTAATTTGCATCAGCTATTTTAAATACTTTTGAGCATCTACACTTCTCTAAGTCTCTATGCAACTAGATTGAATAAGAAAAAAGTTAAAAAACTTACATTTTAAACAATGCAAACTATAATTTGCATAGTAAAAAACGATGCAAATTGTAATTTGCATCAGCTATTTTAAGTAGTTTTGAGCATATGCACTTCTCTAAGTCTCTATGCAACTAGATTGAATAAGAAAAAAGCTAAAAAGTTACATTTTAAACAATGCAAACTATAATTTGCATAGTAAAAAACGAATTTGCATCAGCTATTTTAAATACTTTTGTTTAAAATTATATTTTAAACAATGCAAACTATAATTTGCATTGTTTTTAAGCTTGGTAAATAGGTTTTTTCTGGATTTTTTTTTTTTTAATTTGGTATTCATGTGTGATCTTGTTTTAAAGATCTTGAAAAATGCTTTCCAACGATATAAATTTTGTTCAAATCCGATTTATATTTTGAAAGTTATGGTCATTTTTATGTTAAAATTCATTAATTGGGATTTGCTAACGTGCACCGTCATTATTCAACAGATGGGTTTTTCGTCTTTTTACATCGCGCTAACGTGTGCCGAGGACTGTCCTTACATGAAAAAAAAGCATGTCTTCTACTTCAATTTTTTTCCCATGCAAGGGCATCCTACTCATTTTCCGTAAAATAAACAGATGTAATCTTAGATGCCAAAATCTAGTGTGTCAGTAGTAATGCACGGTATCTAAAAACACGAAAAAAGAAGACGGAGATCAAAAGGGCAAAAGATTAAAAAATTTAAACCATAAAATTCCTAATTTAATTAGGTATGTAGTGGAAAGTTCCAAATTTTATTTGATTTAGGAAAGGGGGAACAGCCTGAACACTACATTACAGGTGGCAGTTGCCCTCCGTCTGAAACAATTCTATTTGTTTAGTTGCAAATAAATAACGAAATTGAGATCATCATCAACAGATATTCAACGGGGAAACCAATTTTACTTTCATCAAACGAACCTTGAACTCTTAAAACAACTCAAAAACGAACAGATCTATCAAAATTATTCTTTCTCACCTTTTCTTCCTCTCTCTCTCTCTCTGAATCAAAGAAAGATAAAAAGTAGAGGAGGAAGAGGAGAGAGAAAATGGCTCATAGTCCTTCTGAGAACGGCGTTGAAGGAGATGATGAGAGAGAAGAAGAAGAAGAAGAAGACGAAGAAGTAGATGAAGAAGAAGAGGAAGAAGAAGAAGAAGAAGATGAACCGAGATTGAAGTACCAGAGAATGGGAGGAAGTATTTCTACGCTTCTCTCTAACGATGCCGCCTCTTGTATTGCTGTTGCCGAACGGATGATCGCTCTTGGAACTCATGACGGAACCGTCCACATCCTTGATTTTCTCGGAAATCAGGTTTTTTTTTTCAGTTTTTTTTCAATTGAATTACATTGTTTGTTTGATCTCTCAGCTGTTTCATACGTTTATTTGCTCAATTGAGACGGAAAAAATATACCTTTTGGATTCTCAAACCAGGAAATTGTTGACCTATTCTCGTTAATTTCGAATTTGTAAAGTTAGGCATTGAGTTTCATGACCGATAAGATATGAAATCAGTCTCCGAGCTTACATCCTTTCTAGAACTCAAGAAAATTGAACAGTTTGTCATCAATCTCTCTCTCTCTCTCTCTCTCTCTCTCTCTCTCTCTCTCTCTTTTTCTCTCTCATTTTCTTTGTGCAAATTATTATGTTAATAGTCACCTAAAATGACATTGAGTCAATGGTGTGCTAGAAATCTCCGTAAATCATGATAAGTAACCAGATAATTTTTCATTGAATGTGCTAACAACCATAAATTTTTTGACACCGTTCAATCGTTCGTGTGAAAGGAGGTTTCTTGCTCAATATTTTATGCTTCAAATTCTGTTAGGGTTCATTATATGGTTGTTGAGTCTGATTAGCTGAAAATAGAGAAAAGGCATAAAATAGAAGGACAGTCTATATTGCAATTCATGAGCTCGATTAATTTCACAAGATCGCCTGTGAAGTATCTTAACCAGATAAGCCAAGGACTTGGGATGCAAAGCGTGGAAACAATATCTAAACTTAAACCTGATTACCTGAAGTACTTCATATGTAGTTTGGTACATGGTTAAAGAAAAAAATACGAGAGACTAAAGCTTTCAGAGAAAATAGGACCAGAAGTTTAAGGTTGTCAACCTATCCTGTAGTAGGTGTACTACTGTGACGATTTTACTCTTCTATTACACAACAAGAGTAACTTGCATAAAAGAGATTTTTTTTTTTTTAAATCAGTTTGCATAAGAGAATATGGACTGAAACAGCTAGGTTGCTAATTGAACGACATATATCGTGAGCATATCCTTGGTCATAACCAGAAGCTGCTAAGCTTTCCTTCACCTAAGAACATGTGCCACCCTTCTACTTTGTTTTTGTAATGCTAAGATTAATAGGATGCAAAGGTGACAGTTTTCTAAGGGCAGATAAAAGGCTTGTATCTGTTTGCAGACAATTGAACTGCTTCTTTGGCATCATGAGTTAAAAACATATGTTTGAACTTATGAACTCTTACGGCTGCATTTCTTTCTGGTTGGACACTAGAAAGCTATCTTGCTTGAGATTGGGAAATGAGTGATTTGTGATTCTTTTGTACAGGTTAAGGAATTCCGTTCTCACACTGCTACTGTCAATGACCTTAGTTTTGACATAGAAGGTGAGTATGTGGGGAGCTGCTCAGATGATGGATTTGTAGTAATAAACAGCCTATTTACTGATGAGAGAATGAAGTTTGAGTATCACCGCCCCATGAAAGCCATTTCTCTAGACCCAGACTATTCAAGAAACTCATCACGAAGGTTTGTTGCTGGTGGTTTAGCGGGTCAGTTATTTCTGAACTCAAAGAAATGGCTAGGCTATCGTGACCAGGTCTGTCAGAATTTTCCGGGGGTGGTCTCTTTGGGTTAGATTGAATGTTAGGATAGAGCAAATTTAATAAGTTCACTAAATAACTGATGACTTTGCTACAGGTTCTGCACTCAGGTGAAGGACCAATACATGCGGTGAAGTGGAGAACAAGTCTTATTGCTTGGGCTAATGATGTGGGGGTCAAAGTTTATGATACAGCAAATGATCAGCGCATCACATTTATTGAGAGGCCAAGAGGAACCCCACGCCCTGAGCTCTTACTCCCTCACTTAGTTTGGCAGGTTGGTGAAATATTTATGCATGTATATTGTTGCTAAGGTGCATGCTAACTGTTATCTTAACACATTTAGGACGATACTCTCTTGGTTATTGGCTGGGGAACATCTGTAAAAATTGCTGCAATCAGGGGAAATTCTTATAGAGGAGCCAATGGGACACAAAGGCTTGTGGCCATATCCAGTACGAAGCATGTGGATATTGTGGCATCTTTTCAAACCAGCTACTCCATTTCAGGAATTGCTCCCTATGGTGATACTTTGGTTGTGCTAGCTTATATTCCTGAGAAAGAGGACGGAGAAAAAGAATTTAGTAGCACTACATCACGCCAGGTAACTTCTTTATCATTTATATTTTAATATTTATAGAAGTACAAGAAACTCCGACACCTGATGTTGCAAATGCTGCTCACTTTTCCTCATAAGCAAGCTATAGTTGAAACTTATTTAGTTATGTGTCAGCACATGTTATACCATCTTATTTGCTCTCCTCATCTTCTCGCTATCTTGATCATATTTTCTTGGTCTTCATATGCTTTGTAGTACAGAATTAGGGTCAAAGGCTACTTTTTGTTGAAAATAAAAGACTATATATTTGTGAGAGTACTGGTTGTTTCTACAAGACAAAGTTAACACTGTAGTTTTATTTCTTAACATGTAAAAATCTTTTGGCAGGGGAGTGCACAGAGGCCAGAAGTACGTATAGTCACATGGAAAAATGATGAGCTTGCAACTGATGCTCTTCCAGTACATGGTTTTGAGCATTACAAGGCAAAGGATTATTCTCTTGCTCATGCTCCTTTCTCTGGTATTAGGTCTTTGAACTCTATAATTATACTGAGATATCATCATTTAAATGGGAATGTACTTCCACATTCAAGTGGTTGTAATGCTTGGGCATTGGAGTGCAGGTAGCAGCTATGCAGGTGGTCAGTGGGCTGCTGGTGACGAACCATTGTACTACATAGTATCTCCAAAGGATGTAGTCATTGCGAAGCCTAGGTCAGTCGTTTATGTTTCAAAGTGCAAGATTGCTGTTCAATAAGACATATTTTTTATAGTGATGATTGGTAAAATGTATGGTCTCCTGGAAGGTAGATCAACTTTGCAAGAATTTCTACTATATTCAGACTCCAAGGTCATACTCCACAAATAATGTTTTTTTTTCAGTATGATAGTATAGAATGCTGGACTGCAGAAATAACCTCTAGGGAAATTGTACAATGTTAACTAATGTAAAATGTTATAAGTTGAACCCTATGCATACGTAACGTAAAATCAAGCATATTGCTTGGATCTCAACAAACTAAGATCCTTTGCATTCCATACATTTTTTTTCCTGCAAAATTTTCTACAGTTTGCTAGAATTCAATGTTCATGTGAAGCCCTGAATTTAATGTTTATGGACAAAATACCCTGTCAATGATCCATGATACAGTTTGCTCTATACAAGTGCTACAGTGCTGATTATATTTGTTAGGATGAGAAGATTTTTCTTTTACAGTTATGTTCTTGGAACTACTTCAATTGAATTATGCAGAGGTTATTTTTTTGGGGACCTGATAGATTTCTGATTGGTAGGGATGCGGAAGATCATATTTCTTGGCTTCTTCAACATGGATGGCATGAAAAAGCATTGGCTGCAGTTGAGGCAGGACAGGGACGGACGGAACTTCTCGATGAGGTACTTTTGAATTCCTTGGTATAGTTTAATTCATGTTATCATCTAAATATAGGAATTTGGTAGCTTCAACTATGGGGTTGTGGTAATCCTCTTTTGCACTTCAAGGTTCCCAAACAGAATTGATACATAATGATCCCAGCTGAACCCAGACGTCCTTTGGTCCCTTTGAAATTTCCCAACCAAGGCAGACCCAATGTTCAAGATGTGCAACCAACCATACCCGGCCTAGAGGTTGCATTGAACTGGTTACTTTGACACAAATAAGAGAGTTACGTAAGAGATATTTCATCTACACTTCGGGAGATCCTAAAGGGAATACGTTTTTCTTTCTGAGGGATTACCGCATGACACCCAACTAGTCAGTATCTCATCTCATTCATTAGTTAATTTAAAATAGTGCTAACAGAAATAAGAAATGAACAACATATTGGCAGGCAAGAACTCGTTCTTTCAGAACTGTTTCCACGGTTCTCTATGTGATCTCCAGATTATTTTAGGTTCCTACTGCTTGAAACAGAAACACGAGGCTGATGTTTTCTAAGTTCAGTTTATTTGATATTAATGAAACTCATACACTTGGTTTTGAACTGTACGGGATGCTTGTCTTTTACGAGTTTTCGTCTACTCATCTGATAATTCAATTCATTGATTCAGAGAACTTTAGTAGTCTCATGTTAACCTAGTTATTTTTATTTTCATTTACTATTTTTGTTTCATTCTACTTCTTGTCCTTTTTATTTCAAGGTGGGAACAAGATACCTTGATCATTTGATTTTGGAAAGGAAATATGCCGAAGCCGCATCATTGTGCCCCAAGTTGTTGCGTGGATCTGCTTCAGCATGGGAGAGGTACACAAAAACTCTTATTTATAATTTCTCTGTATATATCTTATTAATAACTGGATTGTTTCTGACAGATGGGTTTTCCACTTTGCGCATCTCCGGCAGCTTCCTCTGTTGGTTCCATACATACCAACTGATAATCCAAGGCTGCGTGATACTGCTTATGAGGTCTGTAATGAAGGACAGAGGCATCTACCAACTTTGCTCAAACCTTGAGATCCTCTTCCAATGTGCCAGTTTAGGATTTGACGAAGTCCAAATGTATTATTTTCCATGCTGCAGGTTGCTCTCGTGGCTCTGGCAACAAATCCATCTTTCCACAAGGACCTCTTGTCAACTATTAAATCATGGCCGCCAGTGATATATTCTGCCTTGCCTGTTATATCTGCAATAGAACCTCAGCTTAATACATCATCTATGACGGATGCACTTAAAGAGGTTGGATGAAAATTTTAGTGATTCATTATATATCTTATTTTATTCTATGAGCCTCTGCATTATTGTGTCTCCCATAATGATGTTCCATTTCCCATTTCAGACGTTAGCAGAGTTGTATATAATCGATGGACAACATGAGAAAGCCCTTGCATTATATGCTGATGTAAGTACAACTATACACATCTATGAACTCATAGTTACACTCACTGGCAGAGTAACACATATTAGTAGAACATTAAATTCATATGGATCATATAGTTCATAAATCGACTTTGATTTATTTTTTCCTTCTATTTTCAGCTCTTGAAGCCTGAACTGTTTGACTTCATCGAAAAATATAACTTACATGATGCAATTCGTGACAAGGTATGTTAATGCCAGGCCAGGTGAAAGGTGTAATGAAACTACTAAGCTTTCTAGAATCTAGTATGACAGGAAAGGAGAAAAGGGAAAATTACTTCGTCATCCATTGAAGATGAAATCATATTTCAATATAAAAATTTAGAAGGATTGATGCACAAATCAGTCGATATATATTTTTGAAGATGCAAAAATATGAAATTGTAATGAATATAAACATGTAAAACCTTGCACAGTTTGTTTCATATTTTCCTTTTGCATTTAACAGAATACAAAGAATTAACTCTCATGAGCAAATAGCTATATGGTAATTGGTGATGGTTAAATGGATACTAGTTTCACCTATCTCGTGAAAGTATCGCAAGATTTTGAAAATATATTGGATGTAATCTGTTGAGGTAGTTGGCAAAAAGATTATGATGGAGATGAAAAGGGGAGAAAAAAAAAATTGGTAAGTTAGAATAATAGAATCTAAGTGTCATTTAGTATCACTTTACTTTTAAGAGTGCTTGCTAAATGAGAGAAATAAGGAGCCGAAAAAGTTGCCTATTCTTTTTTTTTTTTTTTAGAATTTCCTTCGAACTCTAAGAAGTGAATGGGTTTAGAGAACCGTCAGTCTGTACATTTTTAGAATATGTGGGCTAATTTCGAAGTCTAGACCAAATAAATATCTTAGGAGTTAGGATTATCTCCAAATTTCAAGTTCATAATGATACTGTTCTTGATATATATGTAAGGGGTTGATGATGACCTTAGCTTCAGATTTTATTTATTTTCTGTATTCTTATTTTCTATTCACATCCTTTTGTAGTTCTAGTTTCTAACAGCGTATCTTTATATCTTTTTCTTACTGCATCAGTTTATGCCATTTCTGAACCATGCTCATGCTGGAATATGGACCTCATGCCTATCATTCTTTTTATTTATTTTTAATTTTTATGAACTAACCATTTCTCCTATTATGCATGGATGTCTTCTTTGTAGGTTGTTCAACTTATGATGTTGGATGGTAAACGAGCGGTCTCCTTACTGATCCAAAACAGGGACCTAATTCCTCCAGTTGAAGTAGTTCCAAAACTGTTGGATGCCAGTAATAAGTGCGATTCAAGATATTTCTTGCATTTATATCTGCATTCGCTATTTGAAACAAGTCCACATGCTGGAAAGGATTTCCATGACATGCAGGTACATGCAGAGATGTTTCAGGGATAATGTGCTTTTTCTATTTTCTGATTATTGTGAAATTTTAAGTGGCTGCAGTTAGACACAAGAACAATGCCTCTATATTTATATTGAGTTCCTAGTTTACATTTTTCCGGATAACACAAATTTCACGGTAAATGAGGAATGGATTTATCAATCTCTCATCGGTAATTGCTATTTAAAGTCGTCATTGAGGAGTGAGAATGAATTGGTACATTGATTTTTTATGAACAAAGGGATAGGGTCCCTCATCAAGAGGAAACTTTCATGATTCGAGTCATTATAAAAGACAATACCCTCTATTCCTTGGTCAGAGGTCATTTGTATAGTGTCAACCTTGATAGAAGCTATGACTGTTACTTCCAGACAGAGCATCTATTTACTTGCATATAAAAAGCTCAAGGAACCCTGAATTTCTTTTATCTGCCTGATCTATTTGTAACCTGATAACTCAAATTTCACGGTAAATGAGGCATGGATTTATCAATCTCTCATCGGTATTTGCCATTTAAAGTCGTCATTGAGGAGTGAGAATGAATTGGTACATTGATTTTTTATGAACAAAGGGATAGGGGCCCTAATCAAGAGGGAACTTTCATGATTTGTGTCATTGTAAAAGACAATACCCTCTATGGCTCTATTCCTCAGTCAGAGGTCATTTTTGAGCTATGTATAGTGTCAACCTTGATAGAAGCTATGACTATTACTTCCAAACAGAGCATCTATTTTCTTACATATTAAAAAGCTCAAGGAACCCTGCATTTCTTTTATCTGCCTGATCTGTTTGTAACCTGTTCATGCTCCACCAGACAAACCTGAACATATATCTATTTGTGTTTACACGTCTGTAGTTTTGAAAGTACCTAAAAATTACTTGAAATGGTGAACTATCTACTCTTGTGATTCCTTCTCTTCACGGATGGATGGTTCCTCTTGAGGAGGTTTATTAGGTAAACATTATTCCAAATTTTGCAATCTGTGAAGGACTTCCTTTTTTTCCTTTACAGTTGATAATTACCGAGATGCTTATTATTTCATTTGACAATCTTTTAAATGTTTAAGTATAAGGTTTTTGTTTTTGCTTTTGTCTCCTTGCTGGAACCTGTTGCCAGTTGTTTCAGGACTTTGTCATTCTCATTGTATGTGGGTATACATTTTCCGTGTAATTTCCTGCATTGACCTATAAATTACTCTGATAGGTGGAACTCTACGCAGACTATGATCAAAAAATGCTGCTTCCTTTTCTTCGTAGCAGTCAGCATTATCAACTCGAAAAGGTTTGTAATAACATAGTTCACTTCAAACAGTCACCACAATAAAATAATATCTTGAAATTGTTCCTCAGGCATATGAAATTTGCGTCAAAAGGGATCTTTTGAGAGAACAGGTCTTCATCCTTGGAAGGATGGGTAATTCAAAAAAAGCTCTGGCTGTTATCGTAAATAAGTTAGAGGACATAGAAGAGGTATGCTTATCTGACTGTGGAGATCATCCTTCTTCTTTTTCTTTTTCCTTTTCCTTCTTCTTTTCCTTCCCAGTTGCTTTCTTATCGTGAATTGACATTTAGAGAGCATTGTGGTTGTATACAGGCTGTAGAATTTGTGACTATGCAGCATGATGATGAACTATGGGAAGAACTAATTAAGCAATGTCTCCACAGACCTGAAATGGTATGTCATACACTTGGATAGATTAAGATTGAAGTGCACAAGACATATTATGCACATGAGCATGAAAGTATACCTTTATTGTAGAGCTTTTATCTTCTTCTTCTTTTTTTTTTTTTTCCTTTTTTTTGGTTTGTTTCGTGTAAGTTTAAACTTTTGTCGATGGTTCCACTGGCAGGTGGGCATGTTGTTGGAGCACACTGTTGGTAATCTAGATCCGCTTTACATTGTAAATATGGTCCCCAATGGCTTACAGATACCCCGGTCAGTCTGATCACTTCCTATTTGAAAGTTAAATGAAGTTTGACGTTGTTGTACACCTCATTTATTTTGTTTTGGAGATTAAATGAAGTTTCGTCTATACACATGCATATACACAGTGAGGAAATATTATGCGTATCAATTTTCATTATTATGTTAATCTAGACTAAATTCCGTGCAGATTACACATTTTGATATCATTTAAGATCTAGGGAAGCATATCCAGGAGTACCAAGGATATTTCTTTTCTCTGGTTGAATTTGCATGATTAGCAACAAAGATAATTCCTGAAATATTATGTTGTTACTAGTAACTATATTTTCATATGGCCCTTTCTCTTTCTGTGTCCTATTGCAGTCTTAGGGATCGCCTAGTCAAAATCATTACAGATTACAGGACAGAGACTTCTCTCAGACACGGATGCAATGATATCCTTAAGGTATAGTATTCTTGTAGTATTTCTTTCAACCCATAAGAAATGTTTCAATGCAGATGGAAGTCCAGTTCGTGAACCTCTTATATTCTTGTGGATGTTGGCAGGCAGACTGCGTTAACCTGTTGGTGAAATATTATAAGGAAGCACGGCATGCAGTTTGCTTGGGCAGCGGAGAAGATGAAGTACGGCCGAAAAGGGATAACGGCAGAGCTACTGAGAGAGGAGCAGGAGGTGTGCGAAGGATGGAGAAGTATAAAACAAGAGGTGGCGGTAGGTGTTGCATGTGCTTTGATCCCTTCTCTATTATGAACGTATCGGTCGTTGTATTCTTCTGCTGTCATGCCTATCATACCACCTGCCTCATGGATTCTATGCATTCTATTAGCAGTAAAAGTGCGTCGTCACAAGTATCAGAGTATGATGACTATGATCACAACGATGATGAGGATAATGATACCAAGTCGAGTACACCTCGAATGCGTTGTATCTTATGTACTACAGCTGCTCAGTGAAGTGTGTATGTGTGTGTGTGTGTGTGTGCGCGTGTTTTTGGGTTTGCATGTATGCCTAAGTTTTATGAGTTTTTTCCGTTTGTGCATCTGCCTGCATGTTTTTGTGGTGCAATCGGCATTGTTATTTGTATTTTAAAATTTTAATTTATTCATTAAAATCGAAAGGTTGGTCCATTTCCTAGCATTATTACCCCCATTAGCCTTTTAATAGCCATATGTTGTTTATTCCGAATCTTTAGCTCCTGCATTCAAAATCGGGTTCATTTCTTCTCCAATTTGCTCTTGTAAAAACACTGTAAAATACTGCGTTTTTTTCAAAAAAAATTTGTGAAAGGAAATTTCTTGAAGAACTAAGTCTATACAAAAAGTAAGGGCCCGTTTGGTTCGCGATTGAAAAACTTGTTTTCAAAAACTAATTTACACCTAAACTAATATGCATTGTGTACTACATCCAAAACTGTTTTAGAATTTACAATAAAATCATGTATAATTTTACAAAACAAAAAAATGTTGTATTCTTTGTTTTCAATGAAATCATTTAGGATTTTATAGTGAAGTCAAAAAAATAGTTTTAGATGTGATACAAAATGTAGTTAATTTAGGTGTAAATTAGTTTTTGAAAACAAGTTTTCCAATCGCGAACCAAACGGGCCTTAAGAGACGAACCGTTTTCCTAAACCACGGATAAAAGTGGTAATGCTAGGAAGCAAGCAACAATTAAGGCTTCAAATTGATTGGAAAGAAGACGAAAAAGAAAAGAAGATAAACCTTTACTGGTAAAAAATTGGTCTATTGCTTTCATTGAGAGTCGAACTCAAGACCTCCCGCTTACTAAACGGGTGCTCTAACCAACTGAGTTATGAAAGCTTGCATTCACATTTAGTTAAAGATAAATTTATATACTTAAATCTTGGACGGTTTTTATTACTCTTTCCCTTCTTTTTTTGTTTTTATTATTTTTTATAAAAATCATCGAAATCCTCCTTCTGTTTCACTCTCGTGCACAACCAAAGCATTTCATTTCAAGACACAGCCACAGAAAAAAAAAAAAAAACAGAGGATCATGTTTTGATGCATTTGGCCCGGTGAGTGAATTTTCGGCAAAAACCTAACCTTAGAATGAATTTAAGATTTAGACCAATTAACTTTTTTTTTTTTGTTAGTCTAAAGCTCAAAATCACTGTAACTGCAACCTTTAAGATAATTGTAGTGATTTTAAAGTTTAAATAAAAAAAACATTGGTTGGACTAAATCTTTAAAATGTTTTTCAAGTATGGTTTTTTTTTTTCACCCGCAATCCCCTTTGGATGATAAAGAAATGCTCTTTATTTAATAACTAGATAAGTAGATAATAAACTAATTAATTAATAAATCTCAATTCAACAATTTGAAAGAATGAAACAGATTAATACATTATTATATATTTAGCTAGTATTAGTACTATTAATTGGTTCTAATTTGATGATCAAAATCTGATGATGGTGATTCAGTAGTCAGGTTCATCACACAAAGGAGTTGTGTAAGAGAAAGTTCCAACTTTGTATCTTGTCAAATTTGGTTGAACAAGTGAGGGACGAAGACTACTGAGCTTCACCCCTAACCGCCCGCCTCCAAAATCTGTGGGAACATAGCAATCAGGATTGGGGGACGACACCAGCTTCACCGTGCATAGTTTAACAACCTTGGTCATCAATTCCTTCCCATTCATATATTTGTTGACGATCATCATCATCATCTCAAACTCTCCCTTTCCATCTGTCTTGTTGCTTCCAAGGTACATCACTCTCTTACTTTTATCATCCATGCACGTTATAGATACCCTACTCCCTGCCATGCATATTTTCAAATTTTAATTTTTTTTTGTTTGTTTGTTTCAATTTTTTTTTATTTAGAAAAAAGACTATATAGTTATATATATATTTATTTTTAATTTACATTTATTTTAGAGTCTCTTTTTCACCGTTGGTGATGTGAATGCAAATAAGAGGTAAAATGATTGAATATTCACAATTAAAAGTGAAGCGAATATTAACAATCATCTTATCTCTTATTTATAGGCCTATTCCAAATTAGAGGCAAGTTATTGCACCCCCTCTTAGAATGCCCCCTCCTGTGGGGCCCACATGCAATGCATCCAAGGGCTGATTTTTTTATGGGATGTTCTTCTCAATATGTATATCATCATATTAAAAAATCAGTCTGTTCTTAACCCCCTCAAATTACTTCTTAAAAATTAATAACTATTTAACCCCTCAAATAGTTACCAAATAGTTACAAATTTTCAAAGGTTAATTTGAAGCGGTTAGAAGTTTTAGAACGAACTGATTTTTTAATATGATGATATACATATTGAGAAGAACATCTTATAAAAAAATCAGCCCTTGGATGCATCGTATGTGGGCTCCACAGGAGGGGGCGTTCTAAGAAGAGATGCAATAGGCCTGCTCCAAATTAATAACATGAATATATAACATTTGTCCCGTACCAAAAACCTTACAAATTTAGCAAAGGTTTCCCTGACACAAATATTAGCGTAATACCAAACGGGACCTAAGAGTTGATTCATCTCTTATACAAGCTCATTCTAGGATAGCAAGCGAGGGTGGGGCTTAAAGGTTGATTTGTGTGGGTTAGAACTTATAAGTTCTAGAATGGACTAATTTCTAGATATAATTATCTACATGATTAGAAAAACATCGTCACCAAAAACTAGTTATTGGGATAATCATGTTAAACGGTGGAGAAGATATTCTAAGAAAACAAGAAGAAGAAAGAAAGAGAAAGAGAAATAGAAAGAAATTAAAACTGAAAGCAAATTAAATAGCAATGTATAAAAAGTACCCTTAATGGGCTTAGCCCCGTGAACCCAATCAGCTGTGTTGCAGTCCTGGCACACAACCTTTCCCCCAACATATATCATCACTTTCCCACCTTTCTCCTTTTTCCAATCTTCACTACTACTACTACTACTGTCCACATTCTTGATGCACCCCATCAAAATACTTGCAGCCATAATACTCACCACCATTAATGTCATCCCCATCTCTCTCTCTCTTTCAATGATCGAGCTAATAGCTTCATCAATTAGGTCTTCTTATATATATAAGCATACAGCTGTATGAAATATTGATATGCTGGATCTTGATTAAGGATTTTAATTTGGAGGATCATGACGACGACTTGTGAGCCTGTGACGTGAAATCCAATTCTGCATTCTTATTATTTATCAATTTAATTTAATTAGAAGGTCAACGACTTGGAAATAATAATTAAGTGGTGTATGATTGTAGCGTATATCCGAGTATCCGCTTCCGTCTTATTAATTACTAGATAATAATTAATGTACTGTCCATAAATAAGCTCAACTATTAAGATGCTAACGTACGTGACATTATGATGTCGCACCTTGTTATTGGCCTTTGTGCAAGGCAGGCTACTAGAAGAGGACATAGTAGGCTCTCAGTTTGGTTGGAATTTTGGGCCTTAAGCCCAAATGTGCACCCTTCTACTCAGTTTTATAATGGGACTCTCCTCTCCAAAAACAACTAAACTCCACCACCTCACCACTACCACCCCACCACACCACCACCACCACCTCCTCACCACTATCACCACACCATGCCACCACCTCACTACCGCTACCAAGTATATTTTTTGATGATTGTTCCTCTGTTTAATGGAATTTCTTTAGTGGTGGGGTGGTACTGGTGGTGGAAACAGTGAGGTGGTGGTAGTGATGGCGGTGGTGAAATTGTGGTAGTGGTGTGGTAGTGAGATGGTGGTGTTGGTGGGGTGGTAGAGGTGTTAGCGGTAGTGAGGTGGTGGTTGAGGGGAGGGGAGATTTTTTTTTTGGTTGGGCTCTGATTGGGCCTAATTGCCAACCCTGTTTGGGCTATGGTAAGGCCAATCACTACAATATGTTGTCAGGAAATAATAGTAGCAGACACCAAAAATTTGGTGGTACATTCCGGGTTTAAAGCAATGTCCAAGCAATTCGAACCCCCGGTACCAAACTTGAGAGGTGCCCTTTTAAAATTTCACTATGTTGTTTACTTCTCTTTCTCTCTACAAAACATTTCATTAACTTGGGCTCATTAATTGGAACCTGTTTTCATGCATTTTCAAATGATTAAACTGTAATCTTAATCAATAACAAAATAAATAAATCTTCATCATTGATCATCAACAATCTGACATTCAGTAGGGAATGAAAAAACAACTGCTGCATTACTAGTATTGGCCTCCTTGTCCTTGATCATCAGATGATGAATAAGTGGTGTCAGGTTCAACACACATGGGACTTGTGAAATAGAAGGGCCCAAGGTTATATTTAGTTAAATCTCTGTAATTAACTGAGGGATTAAACAACTCCACCCCCGACTGTCCACCTGCAAAGTCCGTTGGAACGTTGCAAGCTGGGTCTGGTGACGATACAAGCCTCGTCTTGCATAATTCAGTCTTCAATTCCTTTCCTTTACTGGTATATTTGTCGATAATCATCTCAAACTCACCTTCTTCGTCGGTTTCGTCACTTCCGTAGTAAATTACTCTGTCATGTTCATCCATGCACGTTACGGATACCCTACACCCTGCCATACCATGCACATTTTTCAGCAATATTGCTTTTTTTTTTTTTAACTTAAAAAGTGCTTTTAGTTATTTATCACTAATTTTAACTTAACAAGAATTTTTGGAGTAAAACAGAGAATACAAAATCAAATATGATTTTTTTTTTTTTTGATGATAATGAAAGAAAAAGGGTATAGAAACGTACCCTTGATGGGTTTACCCTCGTGGACCCATTCATACCACCCATTGCTGCAATCCTGGCATAGGACCTTCCCCCCAACATGTATCACTTTTGGACCTTTTGGTTCCTCACGAGCTTCACTGACATTCATGCACGCCAACAAGAGACTTGCAGCAACAGCAGCCATAACAATCACCATTGGCATCCTCATATCTCCCTCTCTCTCTCTCTCTCAAATGAGCTTGCTTCATCAGGTCTCCTAATAAATGATATAAATGCATACAATGTGTGGTCTCCATTTAGGGTTTCTGGGTGGAAGAGCACTACTCCTGACGTGCAGTCCACTTATAGTTCCACAGATTTTCTTATTCATCAGTAACCAACTTGAAAAGTCAACGATTTGGACTAAGAGAAAAAAGGTCAACAACCTGGAAAAAAATTCTGTAAGGGTGGAATCATGCACCAGAATGTCATTCGTCTTATAAGTAAATAGAAAACTTGAGACCCCGAAATTTTAAATTTTAAACTTGAATTCACATTACAGAATGAAGGAAATGTTCAACATGTATTTTTCCATCCCTTTAAACATTGCTTAAACAATACAAAATATAACCTTACTGCCCCTTTTCTCTCTAACCTTATAAATTAGTAAAGAAAATGATCATCAGTTCAGGCCTTAGTACCATTCTTATATTGAGGCAAACATTCTTAAGCATCTCCTTAAAACAGTGGCTGTCTTACCCTTTTAATATATAGCATGCTGCTGTGCCTGCCTGCCTTGCGCTTGTTGAAGATGCCAACTCTAGCTCCACTTAAAGTCTGCTCGAACCCGAATTGTTGAGCACGTACATTTGTTGGTTGGTTTTATTTATGCCGTATGTTGTTATCCACCCATTCACAATTATACATGCTGTACTTATTCACCTTTTTCTAGCTACTAGTCATCAGCTGAGTAGGCTTCTAAGAACTCTCTGATTGCAAGGCGATCCTCGGCTGTAAGATCAGCGTCCTCAGCAACCAAACGCTCCCGCGACTCCTTGGTACCACTGTTAGTATCTTTGCTGAAAACCTGCATATGAGAGGAGAACATTAGATGTGGCATTAGAAGAAATAGTTATCCACAAAATGAGTCTCAAGTTTTACAGCATTGTGAAAGACACAGGCAAGCTGACATGACTCGTCTGAGTCACTCTGTAATCTAAGGCCATGTTTGGTTTGTGATCTGTAATATAATTTATTGTTTATGGGAACAAGCAATAAAAAATTCCCAAAAAAGATATTTCGTTAGGTTGTTTTCAGAAATTAGTTTTTGGATACAATTCTCAAAACAGCCCAAAATCTGAATTAAAAATAAAATTTGTTTTTTAAATTCAAAAACATTGTTCGGATTTAATTCCTAATGTGTTTTAGGATAATAAAACTACCGCAATCCAATCCAGATTTTTTGGATTGTATCCTAGTTTTTCAAACCTCATTTTCTTATAGTGAACCAAATGCATCCTAAGTTTATGAAGTCGGGTTTAGGAGGGTTAATAGACTTACTTGGACATAATTGTTGACGTGGCCGTCTTTGTTGGGCTGTGTTACCAGTTCATGTGTGTTGTATTTCCATTCACCATCTACGATGTACTTGTACTCATACCATCCTTCCTGTGAGAGAGACCAAGCTTGGTAAAATACCCTACAAATTTTAACGCTTCCACTTATTTTGTGGATTTTGTCCCATGCCTGGATTTCCACTTCAAGAAGCAGAACCAAGAAATGATGACCCTACCCTACTTGGCAGGGAGAGACCCTTCTGTAGGGAGCCCAAAGTTATGAAGTTGTATTTAGAGAATGAAATTTGGAATTTAATCAACTGTTACTGGCTTAACTTTTATGTTGGAATATATATATTTTTGCTATTGGTTAATCTCCTATTAGTTGGTAAAACAGAAAACATAATCCTAGGTGTCTTTAAATACACTGAAGAACCTGAGTTCCAAGAAATCAACTTCAGCAGCTTTTGGTTTTGTTTGTGTCTGAAATCTATAGACTGTTGAAAGTATGAATCCTGATCTTAATAAACATCAAGCCTGATAATGGGAATGAGGAATCTGGTTTTGTAGTACAACTGGATACTTCATTTTAGCACAACCTTTCAAGTATCTTAAAAAGCAAGTTTGAATTAAAGTGAACAAATTTTTAGGAGTTACAGGATTTTGTGGAATATGATCTCCAAGTTGTGAAAAAGAAAAGCACAAGCAATTGCGGTGCAAGATCAAAGACATGTAGTCAATTCAATAAGACCAAAAAAGGAAAAGAAACGAAAATAATGAAGAAAACATCAGTTGAGGATATAAGTTAAGCATTATATGTACACTTACTGGTAACTCTTTCTCAAGAACCCACAAGCCTTGTTTGTCATCAAAGTTCAAAGGCTTACTCTACAAAATGTCAGGAAAAGAATATCAGATTCAAAAGTATGCATCAATAGCTCTAGAGACGGAAGGAAGTTATGCAGGACTGACGTGTTTTATTTCGAAAGTGTGTACTGCACATTTCAAAGTACCATTCTTTCTCAAAGTTTCTCTGCCAATGCCGTCCTGGTTTTAGGTCAAAGTGTCGAACCATCTTGTATGCGTAGGCTTTTCATCTTATAGAGATGAAATAAATAGTTCCCTACTGGATAAACAGGTCAAACATCTGATCTAAGATTGATTCAGAAATTCATAACTCTTCACTGCTCAAGTATGATTAGGTCTTTTAAGCCCACCCTACATACATGTATAAACCTTGGGAAATTTTTATCAGTAGCTGTTCTGACTTCTGTGTGTCGGTCACATCAAATGTTACCAACGGCATACTACTTGAACTGACTGTGATAAAAATGTTCAATCTTAAACTATCATGCTGGAATATGCATATGCGGATATAATAGTAATAGTTGGAATGAGGCCTTTTGATGAGATGATGGTATAGATTTACTTATATGGTTTACAAAACAGAATTGTAACTATACTTTTCCAAATTATTACCTGGCCCCATCCAATGTCAAGTCCTGCTATTGCCACCGAGGAGTTTTTGTTACCTTGCCAAGTCAATCTGACAAGATTCTTGTCCAGTCCAGTAAGCTACAACAAGGATGCATTTAATCCCAAGTATCATAATGAACTATGTTAAACTAATTTAAAATCTCTATGACAATTTATAAGTAGTTGAAGGAGAAATAAGAAATTAACATTTTCAAATATCGAAAATCATGATTAAATGACTCACAGTAATGCAGCTCAAATAATGGGGATTCACATTAGTGTAACTTGTAGACAATATGTTTCAATACTGACAAAAGTATGTCAGTTACTCACAATATCAGCGGTTGCACTCCTTATGGCATCCAGCTTTGGGCAGCACGAACGTTTACTCTGTGAGCAAAACATCAGACATTTTGCTAAATTAAAGATTTACTAAGCTAACAAGTACCATCCATTAGTGGTAGTACTATGCATGGATGACAAGTCTATTGGTTTTAGGAATACAAAACTATGTTGGCTTATAAGCACATGCTGTTCCTTCATCACTTCAGGGATATATATAAGTCCATATCATAGTCTAACTATCAGTACTCTCGCCTTCATCAAAAAAAAAAATCAGTACTCTCAGTTTGGCTTAGACCTGAGAACTTAGGTGCAGAAATGTTTAGGAAGTTCTAAAGAACTCGGCTGATAGTTTAGGTTGTGCCTTTGAAGGAACACTCCTAACAGGTCCAATACCACGGGGATACCTTCATCATCAGCAAAAAGAAAAGTACTTGATAGTTTGTGTGGTACTTATAGAATATCATTTTGTTCAAGATTTAGGCTCTTTTAACAATGGACTGATGTTCTGTCTGCTTAGCAGAAAAGAAAGAAAGAACTAACTATATGTCAGTGAACTTGCTTAAGAAGTCAACATGCCGGAAATTCTAGTCGTACTTTCAGCAATACACATAGTTAATCATTTAATAATTTTCATTTTTTACAGAAAGTCACTCTGAGCTGTATTTTTTAGTTTCCAAAATGAAAATTTACCAAAACAACATATCAAATTCATATCATGTATGTGTATAGAAATTGAGTCTTACCAGTAGCAAACTGTGTGCCTCACTGAGTTTGTAGCCTTGAACCCAGAACATGTATGCCAACTGTAATTCATAAAACCTTTTCTCAGCACATTATGGTTGAAAACTATGTTCATACCACAAGCAATTCTCATGATTAATGTTTTAATAAATGCCATTTTCAGTGAAATGATAAAGGCAACAGAAAAGGTGTAGTTAGGTTAAAGATTCAAAGCTCAAGGCTAATATCCCTAAATTCCATGTAGAAATTATTTTATGCTTCGGAAACCAAACTGACTGGCCTACCGCAACAGCAGGAGCTCTTCCAAGCCCAGCAGTGCAATGTATATACGTCACGCCTCCATTGGATTTTATGGCCTTGTATAATTTGCTCACCACAGCAGGGAGTCTCATTCTCAAATCAAATGCATCAAAGTCCCTGTTGAATCACACATTTAGATCTCCCAGCCCGGTGACAGGTTAGGAAATAAAGAAATTGCAAAGAGAAAAGAGGAAATAAGTTACTGCAAGTTTGAAAACATTCAGTGTAACTCCACCTATTTCATGCAATCCTAATCGTTACCCATTACAAGTAATTCTTCGTAATCAAATTGGCCATACTCAGCACACAGTAAACAGTTGAGTGATAAAACACACTGGTACAACATAATGGAAGAGATCTGAGAGAGGCAAGGTCTGACACGCCACATTATGGAAAATTAACAAAAGAGTTCGCCCAGTCAGTGCCCAGGCAATACACAATTTTAAGAGAGGCAAAGAGAAAATAGATTCTGTATAAGTATAAATAGACCTCAGAGCAAGTGATTGTACTCAAGCAACTGGATATAGTCCTAGCTTGAAACTATTGATAAAGAAACTAAATTATGCCTTACAAGTACTAGAAAATAAGATATACAGAAGAGCATATTCATAGTAAGCACTAAAGCAGTTAAACTTACCGTATTTCAGCCCGCACATGCTGAATATCGCCGCATTGTTTTGCATATTCTTGGATTGCAGTAATATCAACACCAAAATATCTAACAGCACTTGTAAAGGAATTAAAACAGTACAGTCTTTCAATACAGCTTTTTAAAACTAGACTCAAACATAGATAGTGATTCCTCATTTAACAAAAATAGAGTGAAGGGAAAGGTTGAGTATAATTTGGTTTTTTCTCACAACAAAAATTTGTTCCAGAATTTGGGAAAAGTACAAAAGAAAGAACTGATGATTTTCTAGCTAATATTTGTTTTAAAATTTGGTTTTGTGATTGATTTTCACACAACATGCATGTGACTCTCAAATAACATGTCAAGTGCAAAAATATGTGAGTTTTACCCAGTCTTTGAAAAGTTTGTCCATACAGTATGGTATCCAAGAAAATTGAAAACCCCAAATAATATAGGCGTATAAAATTCATGAGCTCGCAAACTGTGCTAAACGCTTGCATGTTGACCAATAACAATGCGTAGGTGATGAAGAATTTTAAATAAAAGATAGAAAAATTGCCATCAATAGGGATCAACTGGTTACTCCTGGTCAGGTTAAGGAAATGACGTTTTAAGAGTTAAGCAATAATATCAATTGTTATTACACTGAACTTTCTAAAAGAAAACATAGAGGGATACTCAAGATCTGAATTTTGTTGGACGCAAAAAATGGTTTTCACTCCAATGCTGCGAAGCTTGTCAACATCTTCAGGGGTCTGCTTTAAAGTAAACAGACTAAAGTTAGAAGAATGGTTTAGAAAGTTATTACTTTTCTGATGAGTGTAAAAGTAGTTATGGGATCACCTGTAGGCATGATCCAACAATCAAGTCTGGACGGATGAAGTTGTAGTTCATTCCAAGCTCATGTCTATAAGTCAATGCTGTTGTATTCGTAATTATTAAAAAGAAATGGTCAGAAGAAACCTAAAACAACATAAGAAAAACAAAGAACAGAGGCCAAGTTGAAGGAGGCTCTCATCAGTTCAGATGGCTTTTGTGAACAATAAATGCATCGACCAATTTGGATTTTACTCAAGCAGGAACCTCGTTGTTATGAAGGAATATGTTAGCTCTAAAAATGGATGTGTATCAAACAAACAAACTAAGTAGCCTAACACTAAGATTCCAGAACAACATGCATAAATACCAAACATATGAAGTACGTCAGGACATTGTTTCCTCTTAAAACCAAGCCTGGAAAGTAATTTAACTTACCCGCACCCATAGCCTCTGTCATATTATTACTATATATCTCAGACTTTTCCTCATCTACTTCAGCACCATCCATCTCAGTATTGGCTACGGGGCCAGAAACTGCCTGGAGATATCATTGTATTAGAAATGTTCAGAATAATGTCATCGGCTCTTTTCGTTGCTTAGTTGAGAAAATTGTGATGTCAAACTTGACTCAACTTAACCAGAAGGCAAGTGGAGCTGAGTTAATTAAAAACCTCAATCTTTTATCCAGATATTTAACATTAACAATCTTCACACCACCTCCAGGAAAATTAGTTAAGTGGTATTCTAGGATCCTTCTTTATTATACTCTAAAATATAGCCATCCCCTTAACAAGTAGTCAAATAAAAAACCCTTGCTCTAAAATAGGAAACCGGGAAAGCGGCAAATCGCAGAAAAAACAATAATATCTCAACAATGAGCACTAAAATTTCTTAATTTGTTAATGACATTGATGAAATTGCTACGTCTGGTTGTTAGCCAAGCATTTCAACTAACGTTCAACATTGACCTTGATCTAAAGAAGTACCATGGATCTTACTGATTTAATGTTAAGAATAGAGTAGGGCATACTAACAAAGTTGAATTGACAAAAAAAAAAAAAACAAAACAAAACAAAATTGAAGAACTCATTCAACATTGATGGAAGAAAAACTTAAAAATTCAAAACTGGAATAACGTATCTAAAACTCAACGCAAGAACACAGAGTATAAACTTAAACAAACTAACCTTATTCAAACGAGTTCAAATGCAATTTTTGTCCTAAAATTAGATGCATTTTTTTTTTTTACAAAGACTTGATTATTAGAAGATTGTTTCTTACAAACCTTCATGACGATTCTTTGGCGAAGATTTGTTGAATTCTCTACAAACTGCATGAAATCAGAACAAAACAGAAAACAGAAAAAACAGAGATTTAGAAAACTAAAAATTTGGTTTTGAATTCGAATTAAACAATTGCTCATAACGAGAGTACCTGATAGAGACTAATGAAGGTTGAAGGTTTTCTTCCATGGCATTTAAGACCTCCTTGTAGAGGCAAAGCAGAAAAGGATCTGAGAGAATCAAACATACTTTTGATTAGATTTCAGAATTCGATTCAAAGCAAACAAACACAAAGAACTTTTGAAAAAATCTATCAAAAGACAAAAAAAGGAGATCATAAAGAAGATGAAAAAGGAATCAAATTCACCTTGGAAGATTTTGAAGACAATTCATTTGCAGAAGAACAGGAAAACGAAAGCAGAGCATGTGAAAAATGGGACTGAGAGCTTGCTTCGATTTATTTTTTCTGTCTATTAAAGAACTAAGGATCGTGTACGGCAGGTGTTGTGTATGTTACCCAACATTGAATTTCTTTACTTGCCACGTGTTTTACTAGACTAGATCTTTTTTTATTTTTTTTTATTTGGGCACGTGGCAGATAAGCAGATGCGGTGTCTAAAGAGTTAACCGACACTCGTGGTACAGGTTCGACGAGATCTTTATAAAAGGTGTGAGACAGAACTTAAAAGGGATCTCACACACTTTACAAGAATCTCGAAAATGCCATTGCCTTTCGTTTTTAGTGTGGTCGTTATCTTATGTGGCAGTATTGCACCGCAGTTGTGAGGAAATGATCTAGTGCTGCACCGAGCTACCAAGATATTTGCTCTTAAGGTGATCCAATCGTTAAAGAACTAGGAATAAATGATCTTGGATCTCTTAATGGACGATCACTTAAGGTTAAGGTGCATCATAGGGATAACATCACCAATCCTACTAATGTATACACCACACTGGATAGATTTCTTTTTCAAATGAATTTGTTAAAAGGGAAACTTCACGTGCACCCGTCCTAGCGCTCCACTTGGAGCATCACAATAATGCTTTGGCATATTATGTTCTCAAAGGGCAATGTAGTAACCATATTAATGTTTTTCTAAAAAAATTTGCTAATCAATTAGAAAAAAAATGTCGGGCAGGCCTGGAGCAAAGAACCAGCTCAACCCCATAATGTTTAATACAATTTCAAATGCTGTCTAAATATTGTGGGTCTCACATGTAGGCGATCCAAATGCTAAATTTTTAGTAGGATATTCTTTTCATAATGTAGATTATCTCTACAAAAAACTATATCAGTCTTATACTTAAAACCCCATCAAAAGTTTATTTTAAATTAACTGTGAGTAGATCATCCGTATTGAAGAACAAATCATTGATTTCAACCAAAATTTTAATGGTGTTATAAATTTTAAAATGGAAAGATTTTGTGCGAGGATGATCTAAATAGGGAGATAATATTGTTCTAAAAATCAACTATTCGATCATCTCAATGTTAGTAGCCATAATATTTAGGCAATCAAAACCCCGTTTCACACATTTTTGCAAAATTGACCTTGCATATGCTAAATTTGCACAGGCTCTAATCCTTGTATGGCAAAATGCCAATTTACCCATCTCTATTGTGATCACTTTTTTTTTTTTTTTTGGCGCTACTGTGAATGCTCTTTGGAAAATGTTGTATGTGGTTTTTACCAAGTTCAAAATTAGTCGTAGACGCGTGATTTGCAGGGATCCTTGTAATTTGCGATCTTTTTTTATATTTCTGCATCCATTCTTAATTTTGCAATTTGCATTCAATTAAACTTTTGGGTGCTTTTCTTAATACATGCAGCATTGCTCCACTTATGCTCACATAAGTTTTAGTTTCACATATTTTAGTACCGGAACAGGCGAATAGACCAATGAATTACCATTAAAATTGATTTCGTTTGCCCATGTTATCGACAATCTAGACCTTAGTTCTATTCATATTAACGTATGAGTTACTGATCTCTTAAAATCTGGCTCACCGTCAAACATAAAAAATTAAAAGAATCTTTGACTTACCCATATTTTGAGATCGAAAATGATGTTTAGGCCGATGATTTTACAAAAGCTGTGCCCGACTCTTATGTGGCAGAATGAGACTGTCACGCCCCGCTCACACGTGTACCAATATTGTCCCTGCTTTATCCACCCCCCGGGGTACAGGGTTTTGTTCTTAGGTGAGCCCAGAGAGCTCACCTAAAAGGCCTCGGCACTGTCAGAGTGGTACGCAGCGGAACTGGCCCAACTCCACAGACACAATATTGTCCCTACTTTATCCACCCCCCGGGGTATAGGGTTTTGTCCTTGGTAGGAGTCCAGAGAGCTCCTCCAAGAGGCCTCGGCACAATGTAAGACAGTTCGTAACCTCATAGCCCAGGCTCTGGACACTCTCCTAGGCGATGTGGGACTAATACCTCCTCCCACCACCCCATAGGATGAGCCGTCCTCGGCTCTGATACCATAATTGTCACGCCCCGCTCACACGTGTACCAATATTGTCCCTGCTTCATCCACCCCCCCGGGGTACAGGGTTTTGTTCTTAGGTGAACCCAGAGAGCTCACCTAAAAGGCCTCGGCACTGTCAGAGTGGTACGCAGCGAAACTGGCCCAACTCCACAGACACACAATATTGTCCCTACTTTATCCACCCCCCCAGGCTCTGGACAATTATGGCACTGTAAGACAGTTCGTAACCTCATAGCCCAGGCTCTTGACACTCTCCTAGGCGATGTGGGACTAATACCTCCTCCCACCACCCCATATGATGAGCCGTCCTCGGCTCTGATACCATAATTGTCACGCCCCGCTCACACGTGTACCAATATTGTCCCTGCTTTATCCACCCCCCCGGGGTACAGGGTTTTGTTTTTAGGTGAGCCCAGAGAGCTCACCTAAAAGGCCTCGGCACTGTCAGAGTGGTACGCAGCGGAACTGGCCCAACTCCACAGACACACAATATTGTCTCTACTTGAGTGGTTACACTGACTCGAATTGGGCTGGATGCAAAATGACTCGTCGATCTACAACAGGTTACTTTATAATGTTAGGCTCAAGTCCAATTTCTTGGAAAACAAAAAAACAATCTACGGTCTCTAAGTCATCAGCCGAAGCTGAATATAGGGCTTTATCAACCCTATCTTGTGAACTTCAATGGTTGAAGTATCTCCTAACAGATTTAGGTATACCACATAAAGAACCTATCTCTGTATTCTGCGACAATAAAGCCGCCATTCACATTGCCGAAAATCCGGTATTTCATGAACGCACAAAGCACATCGAAATTGATTGCCATTTTGTGCGCGAAAAAATTCAAAATGGTTTAATTACCCCCTGTTATATTCGTTCGGCAGACCAAATAGCTGATATCTTTACTAAACCCCTAGGGGCTGAGAATTTTCATCGTCTACTTATCAAGTTGGGTGTTGTCCAATTGTCCAACCACTCTCCAACTTGACGGGGGGTATTAAGAACACAACATGCATGATATTGTGCACATTTTCTACATTGAATATTTAATTTCAAATTCAAATTTCAAATCCTTCTTGTCATCATGCTTAATTGCCTCAATCATAAGATTCATACCATCTTGGAGTCTTGGAGACTTTTTATCTTTCAAAATATTCTTGTATATATTTTCCTTATATTGTAAAATTTCCTTGTATTGTATTTAGACCTTTTAGGATAGTTTTTATTGCTCTTTAATTCTCATTGACTTGTAAATCTTTTGCATCTATAAATAATNGCTTAATTATCTCAATCATACCAAACTTGGATATCATGAAGACACCCATGCTTAATTACCTCAATCATAAGATTCATACCATCTTGGAGTCTTGGAGACTTTTTATCTTTGAAAATATTCTTGTATATATTTTCCTTATATTGTAAAAATTTTCTTGTATTGTATTTAGACCTTTTAGGATAGTTTTTATTGCTCTTTAATTCTCATTGACTTGTAAATCTTTTGCATCTATAAATAATGGAGAAATCACATCGTCTTACTCACTTGAGAAAGACAAATCAATAGTGTCTTATTATTTTACAGATACAAATGTACAATTTAGCTAGTGAGTGAATGGTGGGGACTAAGTCATCAGGGTTGTGAGTTGTGACAAATTGGTCGCTTGTGCGTCCGATGGGAACTTGTGCGGTGGTAACAGTGGTTTTGGTGATGAAGGAAAAAGGTCGGAGAATGAAGGAAGAAAGAGACATTAGATTCTTACCCGAACAACTTTTATATGATGTTGTTTCACTCACTTCGAGTCAATTCAATGTTTTGGCTCGTCTTCAACCTCAGCATTCATTCTTCTTAACCACCATCAAAAGGCCCATATGTATGGGCCACAACCAAGTGGATCGAAGACAATATATATTGCTCTCTAGCCATTGTGTCTGGTTCAAAGACTAATCACAATTCACAAGGCAAACAAAAAAAAGAGTTAATTAATATACGGGGTCTATATAATATAGGATATTAGAGTCTCGGTCTTGCGTATGTCCAACTTTATGTCTAAGTCTAAGTTTTGTGGTTGACCGTCCAAAAAATTGTAATTGCCACTCCTATAATGTGTTGGAACTCTAATAAACCTTTACAATAGTCCTTGATTGTGTGATTTTCAATTGCCGACACCCTTTTCACCCTGCAGCTTGGGTAGCACAAATTTACTTTGATATCATATTAGCAAAGGCAGGGTTTGGAAACAAGGTCAAGCAAAATGACATGTATGTATTATTTCCTAAATCATTAAAAAACAAGACATCGCAATTCTCAACTACATTTAAATTTCATACCCCTTTTACAAATGGGGTTCAAAAAATGATCGGATCTCGGGTCGAACTAAAGTTCACGTTTTACACGATCACGTCTAATGTCTAATTAATGGTAGTGCTAAAGTCCACCACTTAACAGACAAAAGAAAAAAAGAAAAAAAGAAATACTGCTAAAGGCTATCACTAACAAAATAACCGGATACACGTCATGCATACATATACTGCATAATCGTCATCCTGCAACCGCAATCTACCGGGCCCACCTTGAAAGAACTAATCAATAGTCAACATTCCATCTTTTCTTCTAAAAGAGACAATTGAACGGTCAAGATCCTCCGATCATGCATCATGGAATACAAGTATACCGCATCATCTAATACAAGAACGTGCGCGTGTATCATGATCGAGAAACAGAGAATTTTGGACCATTATCTATGCTTTCTGCGGGCGAGACCACATCTTCACTCTCCCACAATATCCCCAACTTATCAAAGCGCTAATGATGCGAGAAGCGCCACGCTCGGCGCGCCCCATTTCTTCGTTTACTTTTAGACTGAGAACTTGTGCGACGGGGCCCACTATCCATGATGTTTGAATCCGATGGTTGAGATCAATCCTACATTTGGTTCAACAGTTGGCCTTACTCCTTGGCATCGGTCCATAGTTTGATTGTTTCATTTAATTCATAAAGCATATATCATTGCTATAAGTGCGCAATCTGTACTGTGTCATAACTTCACTTTTGCCACTACTTGGCACAGTCGATGAGCTAAAAGGCCCAAAATTAGATCCGGCAATAAGTCAAGGTTTAGGTTCATCTTAAATTGGTTGGCAGGTAAAGATTAATTTTTTAGAAATTTTGGCCAAAAATTCCTACTAAAAAATATATTTTAAGATTTAATCGAACAAATATTTTCTTTTAGTCTAAGGTCTTTGGGTAACTGACATCTGTGTAATTTAAAGACTGAAACCCTCTTTTACACAGACTGAAACCCTCTTTGGAGAGAGTTTTAGTCAGTTATCACTAAAAGAAAACGTTTGTTGGGCTAAATCCTAAATTATGTTTTAAGTAGAAATTTTTGACTAATTTTTCCTAATTTTTTTTAATCCTAATTGGTTTATGAAATGAGCCATTTTTTTAAACTTATAAAAATAAAACAAAATAAATAGAGTCGACCATAACTCTAATGGGCTTGAGAAATAATGGGTCAGAAATGTTTAGTTAACAAGTTAAATTAAAATAGGATTTGGCGGGTTGAATTATGATAATCATCCATGGGTAATTGATACCCTCTCTAATACTATTTACTGTTTGTGGAGGGGGGCATTTTTGTTCTTTTATGCAGCGGCAAAGTCGTTTATGTTGTCACATAGCAAACTCTTTCAACTGTATTATGAACATCTGGTCCACGCCTGATGAATAGGCTAGTAATATTTTTGATTGGATTGGAACATATTTTTATCTTTTTCCTTTTTAAGATGCCGGCTTCTTATAGAGGCCCAAGGTTTCATCACAACTAGAATAAAGTTGATATTTGAAATTTTAATAAATTTATGTGTTAAGAATTATAATCAAGAAATAAAGCTTTTGTTATCATGTTGTGGGGTCCAATGATGAACTGATCAGTTATTCATGTTGTTAATTAATAGAGCTGAAAAATTATTAATTACAAGAAAAAAAAAAAAAAACTAGAATCATAAACTGATTTTAGTTCCTATATGTTCCGTTCTAGTTCCATAAAATATCAAAGTACACAACCAAAACCAAAACCAGTACTAATAATAAATGGTTCTAATTCAAGTAATGAATATGTGCGTTGAATAATCTTAACTTATAAATTAATAGTTTGTTTGGATGAGGGATTTTAAATTGGGATTTTGTAGGGACCAGAAATTTGGTGAAATTAGTTAGATTTATAACACGATTTCTACCTAATTTTCCATCAAATCTCTGGTCCTCACATTCCTACTTAAAATCTCTAATCCAAACAAACTATAACTCTATTCTGGTCCGGTTCAGGTCGGTTTGGTTCTGGGATTGGGGTACCTATTGTCCAGTGATACCAATACAGGTAGTGTTGGCAAGTGCAAGATCAAAATTTTCTGCTCCACTAAACTTTGTTACTCCACTAGGAGAACTGTTAAAGAGTACAATCTTATGATGCACCAGGCCACACCATATAATGTCTTTGAATGAGGATTAGGATTTGAATTTAAAACTAGAATTCAAATTTTAAATCATTAGAGATTTGTTAATGTGTGTTTGGATGTGGATTTTAGGTAGGAGTTTGGTGGAAAATTAATTAGATTTTTTAACATAATTTTTAACTAATTTTCTATCAAATCTTTCGTCTCCATAAAATTCCAACCTAAAATCCCCCGCCATCCATTATTAGTGTCTGTGTCTATCTATAATTATTGAATTAATTACTATGAATGAAATTCAAGCAATTGTCCTTTGAACAAACCTCCCAAGAGAAAAGTCTAAAGGCAGGACTAAAATAAGGATAGAAAATTCCTATATAAATAGGAACCAAGTAGCAAGTATTTTCCTATCCCTCCTCTTTACACAAACCTTTCACATTAACCTTTATTCTAGAGAGAGAAAGGAAGAGAGAGAGAGAGAGAATGAGCACTACAATCACAAACACCAACACACTAAAACTTTCAGCGCTCTGCAGCCTGCTTATTATTCCATGGCTCCTCTTATTGATGTTGTCAACAATTAATATATGTGTGTCTGGTGCAACACCAAGACTTGGTGTGATTGGGAGAACAACCCAGCATATTAGAAATGCTGAAGATTTATTCTCATCTTCCTCCTCTTCCTCATCTACTGATGACAAAGACTACAAAACTATTTATTATACGCAGACCCTTGATCACTTCAATTACAGACCAGATAGTTATGCTACCTTCCAGCAAAAATATGTGATCAACTTTAGATACTGGGGTGGTGCGAATACAAGTGCACCCATCTTTGCTTTTTTGGGAGAGGAATCAGATATTGATGGAGATGTAGCTGTTATTGGGTTCCTCAGTGATCATGCCCCTCAATTTAAGGCTCTCATGGTATTTATAGAGGTAAATATTTAATTTATTAATTACATAGACTCTCTTACAAAAGAAAATATATTCTCTCTTTTTTTTCTTTTTTCTTTTTTTTTTCATCTTAATACAACTAATCATTAAACAAATTACTTCATAATTATTAACTTTTCCTACTTTTTAAGGCGTAAAAACAAACTCTTGTACAACTACGATAGTACCGATGATGTTTGTGAATATATATATATATTAATAAACAAAATTAAATTATGATCTAATTATTACTGCAGCATCGTTACTATGGAGAATCGATACCATTTGGGTCGAGGAAAGAAGCATTTCGAGATGCTAGCACACTTGGGTACTTCAATTCAGCTCAAGCTTTGGCAGATTATGCGGAGGTGATCATAAGCCTAAAGAAAAATTTATCAGCCGAGTCTTCGCCTGTGATAGTCTTTGGAGGTTCCTACGGTGGAAGTAAGTGATCATTACGGAGATCATTTTAGAAAAAGCTTAACTAAAGTCACGCAGGGATTAGCTTATTACAATTAGACGAGCTAGCTAGCATGATTCACATTAATTCTCTATTAGTCAAAATGATTTGACTAAGGTCCAAGTTAATTATATCATCCCTGTTTTATTAATTTTGTTCTTTAATTATCTTATGAAAAAAAAAAAAATTTAACTTTTCTTTTTACAGTGCTTGCTTCATGGTTTCGCCTCAAATACCCGCATGTAGCCCATGGCGCCCTAGCATCATCGGCACCAATTCTGTACTTCGAAGACATCGCACCCAAAAACGGATATTATTGGGTAGTCTCCAAGGATTATAGAGTAAGATTAAACTCGATCGAACAGTTTTTATTTTGTTAAAATTTTTTTTTTGGACAGATTTATATTTTGTTAATCACAGTATTTCGATTTGATGCCCATATATACTAATTGGCATGGTTTGTACAGGAAGCTAGCAAGTGCTGTTACAATGTCATAAAACAATCATGGTCAGAAATCGATAGAATTGCCTCCAAACCAAATGGTCTTGCCCACCTCAGTCGAAAATTCAAGACTTGCTCGTAATAATTCTAATTTAATTTAATTAAACATTGTTATCCTTCTTTTTTCAAAGAATTTTTTGAATTTTTAATTAACTTGAATACGTACTAATATTTGATTTTCTTGTGGATTTAGTCCTTTGAACAAATCTTTCGAGCTGAAGGACTACTTAGATTCTGTATATGCCGAGTCTGCTCAATATAATCATCCACCAAAATATCCAGTCACCATGATCTGCAATGCGATCGATAATACAACAGAAAATACCGATATTCTTAGCCGCGTACATGCTGGTGTTGTTGCCTATATGGGAAAACAAAAATGCTATGATATGGCCGAATTTGTTCGTCCAACCGAAACAAGCATTGGGTGGCAGTGGCAGGTCAGTTCATTTTTTTTTGGGGTTTTAGAAAAAAAAAGACGCTGTAAAAAAACGTAATTATGATTTTAGTCATTGTTTTATAAATTTAGTCCTTACTTTTGGACATAAAAGTCATAAAAGTAAGGACTAAATTTATAAAATAAAGACTAAAATCATAATAACTTTTTTTACATAGACTTTTTTTACATTTTCTATTTTTTTTTCCTAAATACGAGTATTGAATACAAGTTTATAAAAAAAATGTTACACTTCTATTAAACTATAATTACTACCAAGTAGCTCTTATCGTCTCCCTAACGAAAATTTCAAAAGCTTATCTCTAAAGTTTGATGAGGTCGAATTGATTTTACGGAAAATGAGTAGGATGCCCTTGCATGGGAAAAAAATTGAAGTAGAGGACATGCTTTTTTTTCATGTAAGGACAGTCTTCGGCACACGTTAGCGCGATGTAAAAAGACGAAAAACCCATCTGTTGAATAATGACGGTGCACGTTAGCAAATCCCAATTAATGAATTTTAACATAAAAATGACCATAACTTTCAAAATATAAATCGG
>MVGT01000437.1:1891213-2061047 GCA_002174775.1 Macleaya cordata | reverse complement strand
GTTAGCAAAGAGAAGGGTAGTTTAGGTACCAAAATTTTAGAGTTTTAAAATAAAAGAAGGAATTAACTCCTTTCCTTATAAAACGTTAAAAAGTAGGGATTAGACTTATAAAACAAAAATTGCTTGTCCTCTACTTGAAACTGGTATAAAAGGAGGGCTTTCAGCCCAATATTGTGTTGATTTTACGTCCAAAATTTTGGTTTCCGACGTAATTTCTTTAATTAAATGAGGACGATTTTATTTGGATCGACAAAATGCCAGTAACATAGATGGCATGCATGATGGGTCCCACTTCTAGAAAGTTGGAAAAATCGTCCAGGGAAATTGTAGTGTGTCCTACACGGCCACATATGCATCTGTCATTGGGCGTCCCGCAAACACTAGATAAAAAAAGGGTCCTGTTAACGTGTGCCCTTAGGGCACACGATAAGGTTGTTTTTTAAGGAATTTTTTTACAAGTTAGAGGTCTTTAAATCAGCTGAATTTTTGTATACATAATACTATCATTATTTATAAGATGTCTACAAAAAATCAGCTCAATCAGAAATATCTAACCCTCCAAACAAATCACTTTAAATTTCAGCCGTTCATTTACACTATTAAAATCTAAATTAAGTGTTTATGGTGCTAGAAGGTGCTAGAGGTCACCGATTGAGCTGATTTTTTTAGATATGACCCAAATAGTATAAATAACATACATATCCAAAAATCAGCTCATTTGGACAATCTTAAGAAACTAAGCAAAGCACAAAACCTAAAAACTTATCATGTGCCCTTAGGGCACATGTTAACAAAATCCATAAAAAAAATGTTTTTTTCGTTGATGGTGTGAAAACATCAACTAGACTTTTGATATTTAGGATGTGTTACATCAGTTGGAAAAGAAACAAATTTCGATGACCTAGTTTAAGATATTGGTTAATTGTACATTTGAATCACACAAATTTTATCTGTATATAATATATGAATTTATTTGATATATATATAGACATGTAGTGAGATGGTAATGCCCATAGGGCATGATGGCAACGATACAATGTTCCCAGCATCACCGTTCGATCTTAACAGCTTCTCGAGTTCCTGCAAAAGTTTGTACGGTGTGCCTCCGAGGCCTCATTGGATCTTAAACGAGTATGGCGGACACGTAAGTTTCTCAATTAAATTTCTCCAATTCATTTTGATTTAATCCTACGACTGCTCTCGAATGATGTGTAGCCAACCGAAAGATCCTAACCATATTTCCGATCTAAATACAAAACCTATCTTTAAAATCGACGGTCAAGATCTACGAGTCAGTGGACCAATTAGTATATAGTTAAATTGTTGATGGCGCATCTTAATTGATAGAAACTCTGTGCAGGATATAAAAATGGTGCTTCAAAGGTTCGCTAGCAACATCATATTCTCCAACGGATTGCGAGACCCTTACAGCAGTGGAGGGTACAAAATTCTTGACAATTTCATTTTTTTTTTTAATTTTATGTGGTGTTTGGTAAAACTTAATTTTTAGCTCTTATCACTTATTAATACAAGTTTTTTACTTTAAAAAAATCATATTTTTTATCGACTAAATTTTTGAAGTCTGAATATAATAAAATGAAAAACTAAACTATATTTTTTTAATTTTACATCTTTTAAATCTGTCTGCATTTAAACATTTAATTTTAAAGTTAATCCCAATTTTACCAAACAATGCCTAAAGGCAATTCGAGCAATTTATTTATTTATTTTTGTTCCGGTTGTCTTTTCTATTTTTTTAAATCACAGGGTGCTAAAGGGAATATCCGACACTGTCGTGGCCATAACCACAACTAACGGTAATATCTTGATTCCATTCTTAAGTAGAGTTAAGAAAAATTTTAAGGTACCGGTTAGGTACACCATGGGACTGTCTACCATCCTCATATCAACCGTTCAGTTGCGTTGGCTCATGAGGATGGTAGACAATGATCGTGGTCTATCAGCAGGTACTTAATTTTGATTTTTTCAAAAAATGAATTTCTGGTTTCTACTAATATTGATAGAATTATTTAATTTTCAGGATCACATTGCTTGGATTTACTTCATAAATCATCAGATGACCCAAAGTGGTTAGTCGAACAACGAACGGCAGAGATCAAGCTTATCAAGGGGTGGATCAAAGAGTATAATGCGATGCATAACACTAAAACAAGTGATTGGACTGGATAGCATATCATAATAACTTATATGATTACAAATGGAGGAGTGCTATTTGGACCGACCAAGTTACAAAAGTTGTGCCCAATGTTTATGTGGTATAGTCGGTCCTAGTTGGAAACCCTTCAAAACACTTTTGGGAGGGAAAAAATGGTGGGTTCCTCCTTACCACATAAGCGTCTAGCACCACTTTTGTAACACCATCGGTCCAAAAAGTATTATTATTATAAATGAGAAGTCACCCTTAATAAAATTTATTTCACATTCGATTTTTAGAATACTTTATTTAATACACAATATTCCAGACAAAATTGAAATTTGAAAAAGAAAAAAAGAAGATTGTAATAAAAAACATAAGAAAATAGTATCTGTGTCTGTGTCTGATCGTTGTGTCCGTGCATTCTAGTATTGGAGTCAAAAGAAGTCTTTTCTTTTTCTTTTCTTTTTTTTTTTTCTTTAAAAAAAATATTAGTATGGATAAAATTAAGTATTTGGTAAACATGATGTATGTGCAAATGATGTGTTTTGAAAGAAGTTCTATATAAACTCTTGTGCATTTTTTCTTAGATTAATTGATTGAAGGATTATTAATTTGTTTTCAATAAAAAATCTCTCTTACCTAACATGAGGTCCACAAGGTGAATGATTTTTTGGAACTTTGGAATCCAAACTTTTGGCAATTGCTAGCATCATTTTTTGAGGCAAGATTGGAGTCAAGTCGGATTAATCCGAATTATGCTTGTTATGTATACTGCTGATTTTATATATAAATTAATTAATCACCCAGGATGGTGTAAATGTGGATCGATCTAGCTGTTCTTGTCTAATTTGTATTTAGTAAAGACTAATTACACTATACTCAAATCTTTCTTTCTTAATTGACATCCTATTTAGTATTTACACCCTGCTTACATCAGAGTATTATGAGCTTAAACAAATACAATCCAAAAGGTTGAATTTTGCGTTTTCATCTCAAATACCGCGGTAAGAGTTCTAAGATCGTAATGAGTCCAGATCTTCTGTCCCACTCTTCCCTGTCCCTTTTCTGTCTCCTACTTGGTATTGAGACACTTGTTCTCCATTTGCCATAATGTAAGAACCATTTAACCGCAGTTAACCCTTAGTTAAGCCTGTTAACTTCAATTAAAAATTAATTAAAAGAAAAAACTGGTCACTAGATCGTCCTTTTCTCTTCAAATTTTTTTATTGGTCAAAATAAGATAAAAACTCACGTTTTTGTAAAACCGTAATTAAACAAAAGTAAGATTTATAAGCAAAACAAAAACCTCTAAATAAAAAAGGAAAAAAAAACCCAAGTCATGTAGAACAAAATATCCAAACCAAAATAAAATTTGGGATTAATACTTTTCGTGATTGAAAGAAAACAAAACAAGAAAAACTTAAGCAAAAACCGAGTTTATTTCAATAACTTTCTCTTATATCTCTTTTACAATTATTTTTATTTATTTTTAGTATCAAGGTTTCTATAAAAGTCGAGTACTCTTAGATTTTTTTTTTCAAATCTGAACACCGAGAGAACCATAAACAAAATGGGAGGTTACTTGGCCTCTTCTGGGAATCAGACGAGTTGCAGATCCAGCAAGGCCAAGAACACCCAAGTGCTAGAGGTTTTTTTTTTCTAATAAAAAAGTAAAAGGAGGAACAGAGACCGTTTTCTTCTTTTTTCTTTTATAGTGGTTAATTTTTGTTAAAAGTCAACAGTATTAACAAAGGGTTAAGAGTGGTTAGGTGATAATTAAATTATGGATAAGTAGAAGACAAGTGTCTCAATGCTAGGTAGGAAACAGAGAAGGGACGGGAAAAAGTGGGACAGGGGACAAGAGATTTGGAGTCGATCGTAATCGTTTTGTATGTTTTAAGTAGGAAAAAAAAAAAAAAAAACAAAGGCAACCTTTGAAAACTCCCCACCCCAAGATTAAGAAATAAGGGTGCAATGAGGTTTACTCTCCCATGTACCAAGTTAATATTTAAAGCATGGTTCTCTGATTCGGTCTAGGGGTGTCAAAATTCGAAACCTTCTAATATAGGCATCCGGTGGATTTTGCGGGATGTCTAGCAGTCTAGCACGATCCATAAATAGGCCCGATCTAAAACTACTATATAATAGAATAGGCTGCGTACTGCGTAGACTAGGCCAACGGGTCATCGTCAATCGGTCTGTGTCCATTTCTAATCTTCTACCAATCGAAATGCTGGATATCCATTTTTAAGAAATCTGTCCCTATCTAATTTAATTTTTTGTTTATCAGAAAATGGTCCCTATCAAATATGAATAAGTAACTAATGTTAATGTGAAATTACAATAACACCTTTTAAATTTCTAATGTGCAGTGTCTCTTTACAAATTTTGAGGAAAACACCCTAATAAAATAAGAAAGCCACCCACTAAAATGCCCAAAAGTATTCATGTCTAATGAAAATTATAAAAAGCTCCCTAATGAGTAATGAGTAATGAGTATGCTCTCTTTCTATATACACTCCCAACAAAAGGAACATGGCAAATTTGGTTGAATATAAATGAATAAATAGATGGTTAAAAAGGGTTAAATGTCAATGGACTTTTATAGGCGTTGAAAGTTTTATAATGATATAATTTTTTATGATAACGATTTATATAATCATGATACCATCTTCATAAAATTAATAAAAATTAACGCTTTGATTATGACTCCTATAAAATTTGGGCAATATAGACGCCACCATGCTTGTTATCAATTAAGACACTCAAAGGAATACAATTAATTGTGTACTCTTCCTGCTTTAGCAGATCATGAGAGGTTAATTCTTTATATGTTTGATTAATTTGTTGTGATTTAGAAAAAACGAAAAGAAAAAGGGTATACAATGGAGCCATATTGAGACCACGATGGCCTGTCCCCGAGATTCGCAGGGCCCTATGCAAAATAGCCCAACATTGTATGAAAAGATATGCTTCTATTTTAGTTGATACGAGGTCTATTAGAAGACATTTTAGTTGTAGGGCAAATATGAAGATAATCCAAGGAATAATTTTGATAATAGATGATCTTCTTACCATGTAGATTATCTTCATAAATAATATCTTTTTAATACTTCTAACTTCATGAAAAACTCATTAAGTTTTTGAATGATATAATTTTTTATGAGAATGATTTTCAAGGTGATGAGATCATTTTCATTGAAAACCAACTTTTATTTAGATCATCATTATATAGGTCCTACAACTAAAATATCATTAAGGGCATACACATAAAAAAAGGACTGGACTAGTGACACCAAGTTTTGGTGTCGACACCAACACCTTTTGACCCAAAACAAGGGCCTAGGTCCCACATCAAGGGCTGATTTTTTGAGACTATGTTCTCTTCATCAAGAGAGGAACTAGTAAAAGTTAGGTCCAAAAAAGCAGTTTGAAGGTGAAGAAAAGTGTGCATTAGAAAGGAACTAGAAGAGATTGTTTATTTATACTTTTCTTCTTTTTTTAATTTTTTGTCTAGTTTAATTGAAATGGATGACTTGCCGATGTAATTGAATTTGATGTAAATATGTTAGTGCTAGAAATGAATGGAACTATTTCTAGTGTTTGAATGGAGAAATGGAGGTGGGTTTTGTTTTATATAGTAAGCAGACATTGCGAAGGCCATTAGTAAAAAAAAAAAAATTTTAAAAGGACTTTTAGCGACGGTATGAGCCGTTACCACTAGATAAAAATAAATAATTAATCTGCGACGGTATATGCCATTGCAAACAAATTTGGTTATTAACGATGGCGTTTTATTATTAACGACGAGTAAACACCGTAGAGAAATGTCGATTTCGTCCATTTTAGCGGCTTTTTTGTGACGAATTTTCCGTCACTAATACTAGAGAAGACCGTCGCCAATACTATTGTCGGCCGCAACTTATAAGACGGGCTAATTTCCGTCGCAAATCATCCTTTGCGACGGTTTTGGTTGTTAACGACGGATTTGTATCGTCGCGAAAAGCCTCTGTTTTTTGTAGTGATTGTACTTCTTCTCTTTTTCCTAACCTTTTTATCTAATTAATTTTTCAAGTTAATTTATACAGTGAACATTAATTTTGGATTGAAAATAAACCGTTTTCAACTTTAGAAATTAATTATCAGTTTTAAGTGATTGATAAATGAGTATTTAAGTTTGAATCTTTATTTATTTATTTATTTTTTGAAACGTTCGGGGCGTGAATGATGGTTAAATTAGGTGCCATTAACCCATATACATGAGGAAGAAATCATCCTCACAACCTTAACCATCCATCCATGTAGCTAGCTAGGCTCTACACCCGCGAGCTAGAACACGTACGGCAAATACATGATGTAAAACAGGCACTTAATTTGATGAAGTAGCATAATGAGAATTGTGTAAGAAAGTATATATATGAGAGCGCCATGCATCTGTAAATTTATTAGTAGCACAATATTAATGTACGTACTTGCATGTCTACAATCTTTTAAATATTAAAACATTGATTTCAGTATACAAAGATAGACGAACGTTTGCAATTGCACCCCTTGTTTCTAATTAAGTACTGCATGCTGATCGATAACGTTTAGCTTTTGATAAATGATATATAAATACTCTTATTTTAATTAGAATATCAACGACTTAGTTAATAACGTTATGTTCATGTTCGATGAGCTGCATAAGTTTAGATCTAGAGAGAGAAACAAGAGAGAGAGAAAGATCGAGAGAGCAATGGCTACAACTGTAGTGCTCCTGATCTGTGCTTTGCTGTCGATTACAGTAGTATGTAATACTGCACTACTTAAGAGGAAAAATAATTTAAACGCCGGCTTCTCCTCCTACGCTGCTGCTGCTGCTGCTACTAATTCTCAAGATTTCAAAACTTTATATTACGCCCAAACTTTAGATCATTTTAACTATAGGCCTGAAAGTTATACTATTTTCCGGCAAAGATACATCATTAACTCTAGATATTGGGGTGGTGCGAATGCTGGCGCACCCATCCTCGTTCATTTGGGAGCCGAGGAACCAATAGATGGAGTTGTACGTCGCGGTGGATTCCTCACCGATCACGCTCCCCAACTCAAGGCTCTGATGGTTTATATAGAGGTACGTAAATAATTAATTAAATTAATTAGAATTTTTTTTAAAATTAATTTTAATGGAAAGATTGATGGTTGGTGAATTTGATATATATCATGATCATCTAATTAATATATATATTACATGCGCGCACGCAGCACCGTTACTACGGGGAATCCATGCCATTTGGGTCAGCAGAGGTAGCATTCAAAAATACAAGCACACTGGGGTACTTTAACTCTGCTCAAGCTCTTGCAGACTACATGGAGGTTATCCTAAGCTTGAAGAAAAATCTATCGGCCGAATCTTCACCAGTGATAGTCATTGGAGGTTCTTATGGTGGCAGTAAGTCCATAACAAACAGGCTGCTGCTGGCCTCTTCATCAGTACTAACTACTACATACACACTTGCTGTATGTATGACAACTACCTGATCATGATCATGTTCTTAATTACAGTGCTTGCAACATGGTTTAGGCTCAAATACCCACACGTGGCCCACGGCGCCCTAGCATCATCCGCACCAATCCTATACTTTGACGATATTGCGCCCAAACACGGATACTATTCGGTTGTGTCAAAGGTTTTTAGTGTAAGCAATTAATTAACTTTTTTTTTTTTAAATTTTGTTCGATCATGTATTATATAGATGTGCAAAATCTCAAGGCCAATTTTTAACAAGTTTACGTTTTTTTTGTGTGCTACGCACTTACGTTACAGGATGTTAGTAAGAGTTGTTACAATGTCATTAAGCACTCGTGGTCAGAGATCGATAGGATTGCGTCCCAACCAAATGGTCTTGCCTTGCTCAGTCGAATTTTCAAGACTTGCTCGTACGTGTATATATATATATAATACAATACAATTCTAATTTAAACATTGTTTAATTAATTTCTTTTTATTTATTTTTTTTACAAGTTTTAGACATTAATTTTTGTTTTTTTTTGTTGATTAAGCCCCTTGAAAGAATCCTCGGATCTGAAGAGACACCTCGAAAAGATCTATACAGACTCCGCCCAGTTTAACAAACCACCTGAATATCCAGTAACGAGGATCTGCAATGCCATTGATGGTGCATCATCATCATCATCTAGTATTCTTAACCGGGTATATTTAGGAGTAGTTGCCCACGAGGGAAAACAAAAATGCTACGGTATTGGTGGGGTCCGTGGGGAACTGTCTACTCCCAGTTTTTCCGAGGCAGACTACAAGGGGTGGACCTGGCAGGTAAACTAATTTGTACACGAAGCTGGCATTTTATAATACACATTCATTCAAAAAAAAAAAAAAAAAACCTAAAATTCAAACTTATTAACTTAAACCAGAACTGATAGTATAGGTGATTGTAAAAAACAATTAATTTATCGATCATACATTTTGCTTGTAGAAGAAGGGTTGCTAGATTCTGAAAGTTTCTAATAACATAATTAATTAATTAAGTTTTATTATATTAATTTGTGATTTTGTACCAATTTAATTTGTGTTTTTAGACTTGTACTGAGATTATACTACCCCTGCAATGTGGAAACGACACAATGTTTCCTTCAATAACATTTGATCTCGACGGAGAGGCAGAGTTCTGCCAAATGATTTTTGGTGTCACCCTCAGGCCACACTGGATACTGAACGAGTACGGTGGACGAGTAAGTTAATTTCTCTGATCAATATATATATATATATTGCGAAAAAAACTTTTTGGAACCCGACCAAATGTCAAAAGCTTATTACGTGGCTCCCCTCCTAAAAATGATTTGGGCAACTTAATTGTTCAATTGTCTAGCAATGGAAATCTCCATGCCGCCTATACTTTTGACATTTTGTGAGTCCAAATAGAAGTGTCATATATATTGTCTAGCTAGCTAAAGCTAGGTCCTTCATTTTGATTTAATCCCTAATAACTAGCTATGGATGCTCATCTTGTTTTGAATGAGGCAAAGCCCAGTGGTGAATCATCCTCCTAACCATTAGACCTAGAGTCAATTAATACTACTTGTCTTAAAAATGGACAATCTACATCATCTATTACTAAGTGGCCCGCGGGCGCGGATAATAAAATTAATAAAGCTTTTTAACCCACCCATATTACAAAATAAATGTCAGATATTTATGTGGTAGAGTGGGACCTACCACTTTTCCCCTTCCAAAAGTGTTATGAGGGGTTTTCTAACGTATGTGACAGTGGAACCCACCATGCCACATAAACATCTGACATTTGTTTTGTAATATGGTCGGGCCAAACAGCAATGCTGTAATAAAATTGGATTGGTGCAGTCTTAATTTGATGGGAACTCTACTGTACTGTGTGCATCAGGACATTAACCGAGTGCTCAAAAGGTTTGCAAGCAATATCATATTCTCCAATGGGCTACAAGATCCATACAGCAGCGGAGGGTACGTACTTACTAAATTAATTCTTGATTAATTTAATTAGCGATATGATCTTTTTAGGTGGTATTTTGGTAAACGTTTATTTTTGCTGCAAATTTAATTTTGTGATTTATTCATAATTGAATTTTATTTGTTAATATATATATGACCACATGCAGAGTCTTAAAGAGCATTTCTGATACTGTGGTAGCGATTACCACCACCAACGGTACGTATAATATATATTTATCATTTATTTACGATACACCATAAGTAACGTCTAGCTACCATCCTATATTGCATATATATCTTATCATCTTATGTTGGATCATTGATCGTGACCGTCCATCAGCTTTTGAGGTCAAGGCGGTCCTTTACTATTGGTCTTTTATTTCATGTGTCTTTCAAAGAATTTAACTTTGAGGATTATATTAATAAATGGGAGAAATTTTATGATCCCAATATTGTAATTATTATTTTTTCTTTGTTTTTGTATTTTCTCCGCACTATATGAATATAATTTTATCTTTCTCGAAAAAAAAATATGACATGCATGTGTGCCTAAGAGGATTGTAGACCGTACGAATGATTATGGTCTATGAATTGGTATTTCATATTTACAAATTATTAATGATAAATGTAGAAGCTTTGTCTTTTTTAATTTTTCTTTTATTTTTTTAGGATCCCACTGCTTGGATCTTGAGGCCAAGTCATCGCATGACCCAAAGTGGCTGGTCAAGCAAAGAAAGGCCGAGATCAAGATCATCAGGCAATGGATCAGGGAATACTGTGCATGGGAGGTTATTGTGTGTTTACTTTTTTTTGGGTACTGTAATCAGGTCAGGGTGGTACTGGTTTTTCTAATTGCTGGCTCGTTTCGTAGTTTTCTGCTAGCTGGTTTTTCTACGTACCTAATAGTTATTATTCAAATTAATTTGATACATCCATATATATATATAGCTAGCTAATAGCAGCATGTGTGAAAAGGATCATCCATGTAATAGTTTTTCATATTTCGCACCAACATGCAACATATCATCGATCTCGATCTCGAATATTAATTAATATTAAGATAATATTATATTAATTTATATACCTGAGTTATAATTAATTTTGTTAATTACATCTCAGGGCCGGCTTATGCAGAATATATCTTATCATTCGATCGGCTTTCAATACTTAATTCCATCGAAATTCTATTCTATGGATTTACTTACATTGATTTAAGCGTTCTCGGGGGAACAAAAAGTTAAAAGAGCTAGCTAGCACAATGACTAAAGATTTCCCTGCAATGATTTTCCCTACCACTTGTTAGAGTGGTTGAAAACATGGGTAATGCTACAAGCACCCCGGATTTGCACACAAAATTGTACCCGAGGTCTAATTTGGGTCTAATTTGAGTCTAATTTGGTCTAACGTGGGTCTAATTTTGGTCTAATTTGAATAAAATAATCAGAGGTATTAGCAAAGGTGCAAATCCAAGGTGCTTGTAGCATTTTCCTGAAAACATAGTTATCTAAAGTGTAGGTTGTGGTATTGAATCCCACAAATAAAATTCATCTTTAATTTAAGTCCAATTCAAAAAAAAATTTCCCCCTAGTTGAATGATGCCTGAGATTTAACTCTTTTTTTCATCAGTAATCTTTAAAATAATTAATTATTAGTTTAACATATTGCAAGTCCTTATTTGCATGTAAAATAAACAATGTCTTATATTCAATCTTAGGGCCATAATCAATTAATCTAAAAGTTAACAAAGTCATACTTCAAGGCTTCAAGCTAAGATGTATATTTAGGCATAATCAATTTCAGGCCCAGATAATAAAACCTTTGATTTTAGTGACGTCCCCACCTAATAAAAAATAGGAAAAAAAGAAAAGAAAAGAAAAGGAAATTCTACTTCATCTTCAATTTTTTCTTTATTTATATTCTACTTATTTATTTTTACAAGTTTACACTGTCACCTTTCTTTATTAATATCTTACTTATATATTCTTACACCTTGTTTACATCATTACGAAAAGTGCAAAAGAAGATGATCGGTGATATCTCTATGTGATGATGACTCTTCATTATGCATGTCTATCTTCTAGTGTGTCATATATGGTCCGGCTAATAACAAGGAAGATAAACAAACCATCAATCAACCGGGTGGGTCGCGTCAACCTGATCCATTGCAGCCCTAGTTTCCTTTTAGTCAACAGTGACAAGAGAGAGCAATTGTTTTCTCTTTCGTTGGAGAGACTAGAGAGAGAAAGAAGAGAGAGAGAGATGTTTAGGTTGAAGCGTTTGATGGTTCTTCGCCATCCAAACCCAATGGCATTCGAAGCTTCTACTGTTGCGAATTTCATCGGAACGAGTAGAAGGAGAAGACATGAAGGAGAAGAAGAGATGCTCTTTCTTCCTTCTCAGAGAACCACCTATCGATTCCTCGACATTTTCAGGGTCTTTCTTCAACCCATTCTCTGCTTCTTTCTAATTCGATCTTCTTCTTCTTCTTTTTTTTTTGATTTGGATCAGAATGAAACTCGTCTTCACCTTCTCTTCGTTTTGCAGATGGGCGACAAAGCCTATATCGAGAAGGAGCGAGCTAGACTGTAAGTTTCCCTCCTTTTTAATCTTAATTTTAGTATTTGGGTTTAAAATTGCGTACTCAAACATCCCGTAAATGATGAATCTTTTCTCCAAAATTTTTTAGGGTTTACTCAGCTTATTACTAGTTGAACCTTCTGTTTCTAGTCCAAAACAGAAACAAGGTAAATACATGAATGAATAAAAGGGAATTGTTTCATGTGGGTTTAGGGCAGCTCGGATGAAATGAGTAGAGGGTATTTCGCGGACATGTCAGATCTCAAGAAACATGGTGGTAAGGTAATCAAGTTGCTAGACTCAAATTGCAATGGCAATGGCAATGCAAAGAGTCGCTTTTTACGATTCATTTTTAGCAGATAATATATCTTTCTAGCTTAAAATTGGCAAAGCAAAGATGCCCTTAAGCTTTCACTGAATCATTAAGTTGTAAATATTAGATAGATGTGATGGGGGTTTATTGAGTGCAGATTGCAATGGCAAGTAACACAATTATACCCGCGATGGAAGCTGTAAAATTCCCTTCCTTGGAAGTGAATTACTCTGATGGTACTTGTCTTAATCTTCCTGCTACTTCTCAAGAAAATGCTGATAAACCCGACAAAATGGCCATTCCTGGGGCGTCCTTAGTATGTCTTTCATTTCGTGCAAGCTCTCAGGTTTGTGGAATTTGGATCTTCTTTTGGTTGGTTTACATGTATTCGTCACTCTTCTTAACCTTTTAATCAGCATAGTGAGTAGAATAAGCTACAAGGAGCTAATTTTGCTTCTCTAACAATGTCAAAACCCAAGCATGAGGCTTTATCTTTAGTTGCAATATGCATTTGTTTAAATGCTATTATAAACCTATGAATGATTAAGTGGACTACCTTAAGTACTATAAGTTTTCCTCATCTGCCAAACATATTGCTCTAAAGCTTATTGATAGCGTTGTTGGCGGAAGCATTACTTTTAATTTCTACTGGTGTTATAGTTTTTGCCCTAACAAAAAAAAAAATTTCTTCTTCTTGAACTATTATTTAGCTTGTGATTTTGCAATACCTAGGGAATTACTTCTAAATAGAAAATGAGGACCAATGGTCCAACACCTGCACAAACCTTTACTTGGGTTCTTTTTAATGTCCTCAAGTCTGAAGCAATTCACTCTGTTTTCTTGCAAAGGGAGGATTGTTAATAAGAATGCTGGGTGCAGTTTCTTGCTTAATATTTGATGTTTCCATATTTTTTTATTTTCTTCGACAGGGAATGATCGATTCTTGGAGTGTGCCATTTGTTGATGCATTTAGTGCTTCAAAAAATGTCCGGATATTTGAGGTAACTTTGATGTTCTTTGACGGAAACCTTGGATTCTGGTGGAATCCCTTTTTTCGGTTTTGATTTATATTTGAGACATGCTACACTTCTTTATGCCACCGTTGGTTTGATCATCTTTGAGTACATGACTTTTAGGATATGAATATCGGAACTTTGATGTATTATAATCAAACCAATTGAATATTCCTTCTGTTGAAATCCTGGGTAAAAGACAATGCGAGACTAGGCTGACTAGCATATTCTACTTCAATGGAGATAACCTAATACGTATGGGCATATGGCATTATTCAGAACGCTGCCTGTGCCTCTAAAAATATCACAACACTTACCACCCAATAAGGTTCAACAGGCAAAACCCTGACAATTGACTGCAAAACTAGTGGCTACAAGGGCACAAAGCCAATTAACGAATTTTCATCCTGATCTGCTAAGACCATTAAAAAACTTCTCCTGAAGTAAGCCTCTGATGTCAAGCATATAGACAAAGCTTCAATGACAATTAGATCCTTTAGATGCTAACCGCCTTTCTTCTAGATTATTTGTCATTAAAAGGAAACACTCATCTCATGAGCATTATTAATGGATATCCCAACACTTTAACACCTGCTCTGAGTCTCACATAACCTCAAATATCTCAGGTTAGGACCAGCACTGCATCTGACAGAGTTAAGGAACTGCTGTCACCTGCAATTTATAATTTATCATGAACTGTAAATGAAGAGAGATTAAATGTCAATCCAGTTTCACAATAAATGATCTTCCATCACCTTGATCAGGCTGGGTATCAATACACAGCGAAGTAACATTTTTTCCTTCTTTGGATAAGCAGAGGACATGAAGTAACATATGTTTCATTACTTTTCTGTTGTATATCAGGATAATGAATTTCGATATTTTGCATAGTAGTTCCTCTAAGTAAATCCCGATCTTTCAGGTCTCATTTATAGAATCTTGGTTCTTATCATTGAATCCAATAAAGTGGTTACTTCTTCGCATAATGCGGAAATCTAAAACTGATGGAAAGAATGATGTGCTCCAAAGACAGTTGGTTTACTCGTTTGGAGACAAGTACTACTTTAGGAAAGAGCTTAAAATATTGAACCTTCTCACTGGGTATGTTCTGCTGCAATTTATTTATCATGGTTCTGTAATTCGATTTGGTGTTGGTTCTTATTAAGTTTTTTTTTTTTTTTTTTTCCGTTGTCATTCTACAGGTATATTTTCCTGCTCGACAGGTTTGGTAGAATTAGATGGCAAGGTTTTGGGTTGGCGACAGAAGAAGAGTTGAAGTCACTTGTATCATGTGCGTCCCTGTTGTTGAAAGAGAAATGAGGTTGCTACTTTAAGAAGGCTGGAACTCGGATTGAGGTTATTTTTACCGCATATCATTGGATTGAGTAAAAAAAAATGGAGAAACGAATAAACCTAGAATAGAGTAATCCCTAAAAATGCTATGTTCTGAATTATTAAGGGTTTTTATTTGTTCGTATTACTTCATGCAAAGAAATTTTCCTAGTTTCAATTATCCCAGGGAGAAGCAAGGACCCGTCAGTTACTTCAGACTGGTATGATGATTGTATGTTATTATGGAGCGTCCTACTTGATCAAAAAACTAGAAACATGACCATCATTCATGATTGTATCTTTACATCTTTCAAACCACTCAAATGACAGAAATATGAAGAGTAATGTACTAATGCTAGGGTATCTAATTTTGGCCTAAAAAAATTACATGGCAGCTTATGTAGGGAGCTAAATAACAGAGGGGGAGTGTCGGAGCGACCAGTTTAAAAGTGTCTCTAATTTAAAAATGACTTTGGAGCGAGAGCGGTTTGAAGCCGGAGCGTCGCTGTTATATCATAGATTCTAATATCATGATTCTAGTTGCCAAGGTAGGGAGAGCATATCAGACGCTGTAGCCAGTAATCAGCGGCCACATCAGTTGGAACCTAGTTTGGTGAATTGAATATTCAAAAATTAAGAGGGCCAACAGCTGAAACACCCTAAGATTGAAAATATCAAATTTCATAACATCTTATCATGTAGGGTTTGCGACCAGATTTGACTGGATGTTATGATCGTTAAATCCAATCCTGCATGAACTGTTTGGTACCCTTGAGAATCCAACCCCCCACTCAAACCATCTTAAACTGGGTTCTCCTAGGTCCTAATCCCTCTTAACACGACTTCGCGTTCTTAAATGGTTGATTCATGGCCAGTGTTCGCGGATACGAATCACTAATCAAAATCCGCTCACCGGGCCCTAAATAGTGTTCCACATGGCCAAATTATAGGTGGTCCTCCTTAATCATCTTTCAGATTCTGCAGATTTCCGCATCAAAGTCGAACTTATATTACTTTGCTTGATATCATCATTGAAATCTCTCAACGAGCAGCATATTTACTATGCTGAGATATTAAATATGAAACTAATTCATTTCAGTCAGAAAACCTACATCACAACATGCGTACATGATGGCAATTGGGGTCTCTCCCTCTGTAGGACCAACAAATCCAAGTGTTTCAACCTGAGTGGATCGCAGAAATTACATTTCTTTTATGTTGAATATGAACACAAACTAGTTTTCTTAAACCATCAAAATTCAAACAAATATAAAATCTCAATTGAGTAGCATACTACAAGGCTGAGGGTGCCTCATCAAGAAAAGAAAAAAAATTAGTTAGGGCAGAATTTATAGCTCAGGGCCAAAAGCTCCCCAGATACTCTGATCATCCGACTGTGGATCACCATAAATAGCTTCCATCTTTGGTCTTGCAGGTTGATTCGGCCCAAGCGGAAAATTCCAAAATGAATCGGAGTTCTCAAAAAATATATAAAATGCAACAGCTGATGCCAGAAAGAGTCCCAAGAGCACCAAGTATATCTGCCATTCTGCAGAGATGCAAGAGAATGTCAGTCTCAGTTATCTAAACAGTTTGAAAGTCAGCACCAAAACACGGAATATGTACAGAGAAACAGAGAGAGAAAAAAAGAGGACGAGATACCTTTCCAGTCTGCAGCTACATTTAGTTTCGTTACCACTGTGCCCCATTCGCTAGAAGTGGAAATCACAACCCTATCAAATTCCATTCCGAAGATACAGGAAGATTTAGTCAACAAACCCAAGAAGTTCAGGGACCCAAAGAGATCAGAATTAGTATATTTGCCAAGCAAATCATTCAGTCAAGCAGATAGCCATCCAATATAAAGCAATCAATCACAAACAGATATAGTCCATCTGATATGACATACCATTTGCAGAACCAAAAAAAAAAAAACTAGAAACAAAATATATATAGATGAAGTGGTTCGCTAAATTTAGGAATTCTATAATAGAGCGTCGAAGTAAAATCTTAGTTACATTAAAAAGCACGAGGGAATGAAATCTAAGTTCCCATCTCATGCACCAACTAGGGGCCCACCATTTGATGGGCATCTAGAATGTCTCCTAGAAAAGCCGATTGATGGTCAATAATCATCCAACTTCAAGGACTTCTTTTGCTAGTTAATGTAGGCATGTAGTTTCTTTCTAGATGATAGGGACCTCATATACTCCTGTTACCAAATAGTTATACTACTGGGCGACATTGAGTTGCATGTGGAAGGTTGCAATCAAATAAACCATGGTCTGAAAGATCAAGAACAAGCCCAAACACGAATGGACTATTTTTGCTTTTCTGAATGTAATGTTCCATCATTAGTATGTCCATAAAAAATCGCTAATGATGCAGGAGACATTTCTTATTAAGGTCTGATTATGTAACTGATCAAAACATAGTCAACATGAAAGGCCCTTACCAAAGATCTTTTATCCCTAAAGCACGATAAAGATACAAACTCAAGGCTGAGATAGAATTTATCTTCATGCTGTAGGAGCATTTTTCAACAGGAAGTTACCTTTCGCTGGGACAAAATTCCAGTGATGAAATGCATGTACCAAGGTGAAGCCTCTTACTCCAGTGGCATATCTCCATTTTCTTTACTTCAACTACACATATATCACCATCTTTGCTTCCCCTATATTATGTCAAAAGCAGCCCAACATTTGTCAAGGCAAATCACAAGCTAAAAGTCAACCCAAAATTTGCAATGAACAATGAAAAAAGTTCATTTAGCAATTTATAAAGCATTATTGTATTAGATCCAAAAAAGTTTCGTGCACGTGCGTTGCACGTATTTACATTGAGCTTGTTTCTTAATTGTAGTTGTTGTTAATTAATGTGTATGTTGCTCATTTAATGTTATAGTGGAGTTATTTAATGCTAGAGTTTTATTTAGTACCCACTATGCCCTCTATTTGATAAATAATTTACAACTATATATATGCAATTTGCTTATTGAAGAATACACATAAGGTATTTTAGGAAGTTTTCACAAAATAGGCTTCACTCAAGTATTTGCATTATATAATAGTATAGATATATAAAACAGAGACACCTAGCTGCTGCAAATATGGTTCCAAGTTTATCAAACATTTAGAATCATAAACCATAATGGCTTGTAAAAGAACTAAAACATTATAGTACTGTGCAGTCAGAATAATGCTAGACTCTTGCTAATTGTAAAATAGACAGAAAAGATTCCATTCATGACAGTTATTGATCAAAGGCCTCATTGAGAAATAATTTCCTATCAGATGTATGTCAGATGGAGACAATAGTTTTAGGCTCAGAGGTTGGATGGAGTGTTGCTTCTCCATCCTGAAGTGCCTGGTAGAACCATTCCAATTTTTTTCTTTTTAACCAAATATGTCTCCATCTTTAACCAGATTAAGGCTCCCCCCATCATTATGCTCTTTTTCTTTTTTATCAATAAAATATTCAATGTTGCATTAAAATAAAACAACTCCAGGTAGTGGCAATGTTAAGAATTCAATAATGATCTTACAAGTTGAGCTACTCCAAAACATCTTTTTTTTTTTTTTAAAGAGAGCTACCTCCTCTGTAAATTTTAAAATGAAAAAGGTCACAACTTAAGTCCTTACAGAGCAAGATATTTCCCATCATGACTGACGGACATGGCAGAAGCGTTCTTCCTAAGCAGCCTCTTATGCCCAATTCTATCCCAAGTACTAATATCCCAGACTGCAGTTACCCCTTTGTCACCTGCGGTCGAGTTTCAACATAAATCAGAAACCTGAAAAGGTAGAAGAGAGGTAGTGCATTGCTTTTTCCTGAAAAAGAACCATCATACCTTTCTGAACAGTGCAAAACAGGAAAGGCTTAGTCCCATCCTTTGAAAATCGACAGCATTCGATCTTCTCATCCTAAAAATGACAGTTTGCAATCCAAGTCCAGGGATATAAGAATACATTTTTTTGAAACGAGATATAAGATTACATTCTAAAAGATCCACCCAAAATTATAACAATTTCAAACATATAATACCGAGTGACGGGTCAAATTCAAAGGAACACCATCATCTATCTTCCATATCCGTGCAGAACCATCAGTCGACGTCGAGGCTAAGAACTCTGAGTCTAGGCTGGAGTACAAAGAGAAAAAACATGAGCAGTCATTATAATATGAATGGCATCTCTTTTGTTAAAAATGCACACAAGTAGCTGGAGAGAGTGAAAGATGCATGCATATATATATATTCTTGTATATGTGCAAGTAAGCAGGTCCACTGCCCTGAAAATTATTATCAACAACCATGTACAGATTGTGCACTTCTATTGCCTGTTGAAGAGGAATATGAATACAGGCATGTGTTATGGCAAGTGTGCAAACTTTTTGTGCTTCAAAAAAGAAAAAAAATTACAAAATTATGAAAAAGTTGACGTGCTCACCACATAGATAATGACTAAATAAGTTAAGTGAATAGGTAAATACATTCCTACAAGCACATGTCTGCTCATATCTGCGTACCCACGAACACAAGAAAAATGAGTATATAAATGTTCCTACCTGAAGTCCATATCGCGGAATGACTTGTGTGCTCTCGGTTCATCTATAATAAGTCGCAGGCTTGGCCATTCAAAGATTCTCAGATGCCCATCCTACGCATAATAAAATTGGAAACAAAGCCATGAGGTTGTGTAATTTTTTAATACCCTATCATTTCCAGTAATAAACCCTAAATCGCTTATCGAAAGAATAAGCAGGATATATTATTGGTTCCCACATAACAAAACAATCGAAGAATAACATTTGCCAGGGAAAGATGGAGAAAAATAAATAATGAAAAAGCAGGGTCTTTTATTGGAACATAATTACAGATCCAGTATCAATACGAGCTTATCATGAGCAAACGTTGCAGGACAAGTGCTTACCTCCCCACCTGACGCAAATCTAGAGCCATCAACACTAAAAGCTAGGCATTTCTGAGGACCAACACCTTCAAGAGGAGGTAGATCTTTGGCAAGAAGCTTTATATTTTCTTCTCGACAGACCAACTCGAACAATCTGTAAGATGTTATAAAAACCTCTCATTTATACTTTTTCCATGTTAAAGCAGAAACCAACTACAATATAATAGAAAAAAGTAAACAAACTGATCCTCATAGCCAAAATCTCCATGTGGAGTGTAAATGTCAACGTAACATCAGAACAATTATTAAATCCAACCAATCTAATAAAAGGCAACAGGAGCTAAGCAAGTAACAATCATCCCCTAAGAGCCTAAACAATCAGAGTTTAGCTTAACTTATAAATTTTCTTCAGAGTCAAAACAACGCAAAAGATTTCAGTATCTCCATATTCACAAAATTGAAACATTTTTTCATTAATTCAAAAAAACCGAAAATTGAATAGACGTATATAACGGTCAACAGTAGCCCCTGCCCTTGTTGAAAACCCATGTTCAGACATAAAGTGAAACATGTAAACCTATGCTATTGGAAGTAAGAAAAATACGAACCGTGATGACTAGGCAAAGCTTCGACGACATGCACAAATAAAAGCATGACTTTGTTCCATTAGGTAAGGACTTGAAATTTATTAGGGGTTAGGTTAAATATGTCAATTAGATGACAATTAAATCGGATTGCTGCAAAAATGGTCTACTGGGTAAACTGATTAAGAAAGTTAGCTGTTTGAGAAAAACACCTGCTTCATTTCTGTGAAAAATCACACAATCAAGAAAATTCAAACAATGAACATAATCTTTAATCTTGACCATCTATTTCAAAATAAGAATCATTAGGGTTTCACAAATATTAGTATAAGTTTTTAAATTTGGATCATTTCTATGTTTTGCACAAATTATTGACGGAATAAAAATATCACCAAACCCCCATTACTAATTAAAAGCTACTAATTGGGCTTTATTAGTTCAGACACACAAAAATATGATAATCAAGAAAAGAAAAACGAAAGAAGATGAATTTGAAAAAAGTTAGAACTCACTTGCAGCCACCAGTGGTGGTGGAGCAAACTATTTCGTCTCCAGTCGGATGTACGGCAACGCTCACAACGTTACCATCTTCACACTCGTATGTAGCCTTCAATGATTAAAAAATTAAAGGCAATTAAAGAGATGCAGAAATTATGTTAAAACCCTAATTACTTTCGGAAAACTAGAGAGAGAAAGAGAGAGAGAGAGAGAGAGAGAGAGAGAGAGAGAGAGACCTGTGGAGAAGATGATAAAGAAGTGATCTTGGAATCAAAAGAGAAGATTTCGAGTACAGAGGGAGAATGGCCGCGCCTCGACTTTCCCATAACTACAAGATGCGCATTTTCTGGCCGTCGGATCCAAGATGCACATGTTACCGAACCCTGCTGCGGCGCACGGCCTTCCATGGATTTTCTCTCTCTCTCGTTCCTCTCTTTCTCCTCTCTTTCTCTTCTCTTTCTCTCTCTACAAATCGATCTTCTGGGCTGTGCTGATAAGTTGATGATGTTTTTTTTTATTCTTTCTATTGTAGGTAGGTGATGTTTGGACTTTGGAAACAATGTCAACTCTAAATGACAACCAGAAAGATGAAGGAAAATCAAAGGCGGATATTCGAGAATTTTATACCGGAAAGGGGCGGAGGGCGTGGCTTCCCACCATCATTCTTCTTTCTTTTGTTTTAGTTTCAGTTTGGCTTGTTTCCTTTGACTTCTGATTTTAAAATTGCCGTACTTTACCAACCGTCCAAATTGGAAGTTTGAGATGGGACCCACTACCTTATCCACATCGAACGATCTGTCCTACTCTAAATAACTAACACCCCATTTCTTGAATCTTGACCATTGGATCATGAAATCACGCGCGTAAAGAACTTTTTAAGGATTGATGATCTGGACGTTGCCAACTATGGCCCATTTTCAAAGCTCGTTTCTCGGTCAAACACTTTTTTGCCGTATATAAATGTGGGCCGAGCCCTAGGACCATAAATACACTACAGTCATTTAAATGGGCCTAGTTGGGCTATGGGGCTAATCATTAGTTGAAGACCATATGTATTGTAATTGGCCCTTCTCGTATTAACCCTAGCATGAACAACCGTGATGATTGTTTTGATCTAAGGGGAAGTTTAAAAGTGCACCCCTAAAGTTTGATGGCGGTTTCCAATTGATTTGACATTGCTTATGTCCGGAACCTACAGTCAGGTTTTTTGTGCCCGCTGTCCATCAATTAGCTGAGCCTTGTTTTATCTCTCACACCCAAATTAGAGATGTTACAGCCAACCCAAACCTGGTCCAGTTACAAAGACAAGCAAGAAGTATAAAGGAATCGCCATCAACAACACAAAGAGTACCGCAACCAACAGACAATGAAATAACTACTATAAACAATGCAGATAACACCACCACCACCACCACCAATTACATAAATGAATAAAAAAAAAGGCGCAACTTGTAGGCCCCAAAAAGCCAACCATGAGCGATTCAGCGACCCCAATGCTCTAAATATTAAACACATAAATGCAGGGGCGGAGCCAAAAAAAATTTCAAGGAGGGCCAATTTGTAATAGAAAATTTTATATCCACCTCATTTTATTCTAATTGACACACTGCTTATTCTTACACCTCATTTACACTAGTTTGTGAGGCTAAGTCGAAATGATCGAAAAGGCTATTTTTGTGAAGATAGTTATCTCATCAACATGTAGATCTCCTCAAAATTTTGAACAACATAAAAAATTGATTCTGTTTTAAGTTTTTCTGAACTATCCATTTTATCGTTAAATTTCAATCCATCTTTTGAAGAGATTGATGTTTTATAAAGACTTGATTTTTTGTGAGGACGATTAATTTACACGGTGAACTAATCAGACTTATTACCAGAAAATTATCCCTTAGATCATCTCTTTGTATTACTTATATGTCTGTGTATATAGAATGTAAAAATAAGTGGGGTTATGTAAGTTTGTCATTCAAAACTATATTATTTTAGAGACCGTGATAGAAATATCTAAATTTTTTAAGAGGTCATTTCAATAAAAGACTTAATTTGTGCTTTGCACATAAAAAGTAGTAATATGTAAAAAAAGAAAATCCAAAAGGCTTGGGGGCCATGGCCCCCCTAGCCCTGTATATGGCTCCACCCCTGCATAAATACGTGAGAAGAAGAAGTGCCAAAAAAAAATAAAAAAATTGCAAGTCATAAGATTACATTGTATCCCAGCAAGGAGCAAGAGAAAGAGTGCACGTTTGAGTGTTTTACAGATCGTTGAGCCCATTTTAAAATGCTTATCTATTATCATTAAGGACACCCACCCCTCAAAACTAGGAACCAGGAATTACTGTTGTCTGTGATGCGTTGTCTATGGGACTTTGAGGCATAGGAGACCTAGCTAACATTAATTTTTTATTTCACAAGAACAAAACCTAGACATTGTTTTGTTGGATCTATGACACTTGTTAGTTACTTTTCCCCTTAACCATTCGCTTTGATAAGGATCCCCTTTTTTATTAAAAAAATAAAAAATAAATTCCATATTTATCATCTAAAAATAATTTTAGGCCTTGCTTTGTACACTGTGAATATTTGCAAATACGAAAATTCACGGTTCATCACGTATGTATAAGTGATTTGATAAGGGCATCTAATATCAAATATTTGTTAAGATTTGTAATGGACTTACAAAATATAAACAATCTAAAAAATTTTATTTTTATTTTTTTAATTTATAGAATTTTAGTTAACACTTTCAAGAATCGTGTATTTTTATATTTACAAATATTCACGGTGTACCAAGCAGAACCTTAGTTCATTACACTAACGTCGTTTTAGATTTTGGGTCTTACATCTAAAACACAAACACAGCTTAACTAGCGATGAGACACGGATTTGCTTTTGACCCACCACTAAACTGTAGTAGTTTCCAATAATCTTCCGAGAAATTCTTCTACATTGATATTTATGATTTATGTGACTTTGCCATTTTTCAAGCAAACTTTCAAGCTTGCAATGTAAGAAATTAACAACCCCGGACGTGATATAATTAAGAATTTAAAACTGTTTAATTTCAAAAAAATTGGTAGAAATGTTTTCAAAAAACTTTGTTAAACAATAGAGTACACGTTTTTAACGTAATCTTTTTGTTTAATTTGCTATTATTGATTAATTAATAAAATCACGTGTATTAGTTACATAATTAATTATTTTTGTTTAAACACTATTATCTTTAATTCTTAATCCTAGCTATCAATTATAATAGAAAAATCTAATATATATCAAAAACATTATTTTTGCATTTAATTATGTTAAACGTATCGAGGCAAAATACACGTTTACTTTTTTTAGTTTTTGAAAAAGCAAGGATATCTGTAATTTTTTGTTTACATTTTAAGAATGTCGGTAAGATTTGTTTGGTCAATGGACTAATTTTCAACACATGAAAGTGAAACTTCTAGGAAAATACATGGGAACCACCATGTACAACCCAAACCAAATGTAATTTATGAGTAATAATTAAAAATTAAGAAAAAATTTAATAAAAATTTTCATTAAGAAAATGAAGACATTTTTTTTTTTTTTTTAACTTTTGTATCCAAAATCTTGATGATGGTCAGTCAGAGCATGAAAGTGACACAAGTCTTACTCTTACCAGACATATTTTGGAGTAACCCATTTTGCAAGAAAAGGTCAGCACAAGTTGGTGAAGACATTGGGGCATTTTTTTATGCCCAAGTCATGTATATGTGCCCTCAAAATGTTCTTACTCAATCGACTTCTAGGGCAATTCAGATACCCAATCAGAATACCCCACTCAATGACACGTGTCATAATCTTACTTGCACTTAAAATGTTCCCATCCACTAGGTCATTTAAACCCTTATTTTTCTTTTAGACCAATTTGTTTTATATATATATGCACATTTTCTTCCCAATTTGCTCTTTCTAATTGTAGTTCCGAATCCATGAGTTTTTACTTAAATAAAAGATTAGTAGTATCTACTGGCAACCGAAAAGAACTACATATAAGGGCTATCTAGTGATGGTAAGGGCTACACAACTAATTCAAATGCTTTGACTTATTATAAAAAATAAACTCACATTTAACGTTAGTTAATAGCCGAACATATGCCTTTCTATAGAAAAAAAATAAACTCACATTCAACGAATAAGTGACCCTTATTCGTTGGCTATGTGGTAGATATCACTGAGTAAAAAAAAATTGTAAATACGTTTAAGCTAATTTTTAATATATATATAATAATCATATTCATATATTATTTCTAATATATCCAAAAAAAATGAATAGATACATTGATTTTTATTAATAATATAGTGCTTTTTAATAATTCTCGAAATTTTCAACAATTTTGTAAAAACCAAACCCAATTTTTCTCATGAACTTTCAATAACAGATTTTTTTCTTTCTTTTTTTTTTTTTTTTTCATTTTTTGTTTTGTTTTGCCATATGCAGAATACTAGGAAAGGGTGAGTAGCCCACATTTTGTCAAGTAGCATATAAATCCGGGATTGACATCCTTTTCGACAAATAGGATTGTTTTTCAAGAAACATTGCTTCCATTTCTGAGCCGGACTTTTCGCATTAGTTTGGAACTGGGACTTGCCGAATGGATCGAATTGGAATTAAGTGTGACCAATTAAAGATTAAGGCGGTACATTAAATAATTAAGCCAATTAATACCAAAATGTTTGGCTAAAAAAAGTACTTAAAAAAAAAGGATTATTCTTAGTTACATGTGAGACATAATCAAAATTATTCCATATTTATTATTCTTTTTAGGAGTATATAACTTTATTTTGTGTAATTTAATATTCTTTATTTTTAATAAAAACAGTAAAGAATAAAAAATTAAAGACAAATAAATAAATAAAAAATTATAATAAGTTCATAGACAGACAGCTTGATAAAAAAATACCTTTCCGGAGTTTATTATTCACCCGGGAGTCTAAAGAACGCATGGGGTGCGCATTCAACAAATGATACCTCTTACGACTGGTTCTCGTGTCATCTGGCGGGAATAATAATTCCCTAGACAATCCCCACCCCACATCACTACAACGAGGGGCACTCCTGAGTCCTGACAGTATATAAAGTTCCTTTGTTAATGGGACCCAAAAGAAATCCCCTACTGGTTTTTAGTTTTACAAGCCAGCACGTTTATTTCTTGTAATTAATCGAATACAACGGGTCTGCTATCGACTGAACGATATCTAAGGTCACAAATGAAATTTACATGGATCTTATAATTCAAGCGGACTCCTCAAAAATCGTTTTGGGCTGTGGATTTTGCTTACACTGAAATCGTCAAAACTCTCTTCTTTTTCTTTTTTCTTTTTACTTTTGTCTACGTATGTTTTTCTTTTTTCTTATAATTCAAGCGGATTCCCCAAAATCGTCGTCTAAATAAACCAAAATTTTATTAAGTTATTGATTTCATTAAAAAAAATAGATCTATATAAAAAAAGAAAAAAAAATTCCAAAAAAAACCTTATCCTAGGATTAACAAAATTTTCAAATGATGACCATTATGATCCTCTAACTTCAATGGGGACAAGATTTCGTTAGGTTCTATATATAGTCAGTCTTTGTGGGGCTAACACAAAGTCCAATAATACGTCTCCATCGAAACTTTATGCATAGATGTCCGAACTTTTCCGATCTCCATCAGACTCACCATCCTTTGACTGTATTAAAATGGACAACTAGATAGTATGTGGTGCTGATCACCCATCTTTCAAGTAAGGTGAACAAAACTGCATTCATATGCGTACTGCGCACTTGGGACTTTATAGCGATTTGCTTTGCCATCTGGAAATCAGATTTTTGGACGCCCCACCTGTCGACTTTCATTTCCAACTTCCAACTAGCTAATGTGGCAAAATAAAAGTAGTAGACAATTAGACATGTCAACTCAATAAATACCAAACAAGTCCAAAAGCATTCACGATCATGGGTTGAAAGTCAATTTTGAAAAATAACGAGGGCATAATTTACATTAGGTAAAAGAAGCAATTCAAAGTAACTAACCGGTCAGTCTTGCTTGGCCTTTTCATGCAACTTGATTTGTGGTTAAAAACCATAGGGGTCCACCAATTCTTATTCATTTTAGAAACTGGATAAAGTAAGATTGAAAATTTTATAAAAAAAAAAAAGATTCTCTTATTAAGAAAAAATGAAAAATTGACTGCTAAAATGCGCCATTAGTGGACAAGTTCATAACATGCACTGCTGTCGGTCGTTAAAAACGTGAACAAGATATGAACACGCACATCGAAGATAAAAAGTTCAGACTAGTCTTTATTTGACTCGTTCTTGGATCTCCTTTTGATGAGGGCGATTCTTAAGTTCATAACCTTTTGATGTGGAGTGCGGGGTCATTCATTATTTTCTTTTTGACGATCAGTGGTTCAAAAGATTTATTTTATTTCTTTAGTAATTGATCAATATTTTGTGTATTTTGTGGTATTTGTGGAAGAAGTCTTAAGATTGAGAAATCGTTCTTAAGATTGAGAAATCTTTTTTTTTTTTTTTTTTAATTAGACTTAAATTAAAGATGAATCTCCTTTTATGGGACTCCACACCAGAACCTATAATTTGGACAACCATGTTTCCAACCACTCTAACAAGTGGTCTTCCACTTAAGATTGAGAAATCGTTGACTAGTAAACATTAAAGGATCTGATGTATTTGGCGATGTTTCTGCATTTTTCATATGTTTTTCATAATGTATTTTCGTCTTCTTAAATATGTATCATCGACAATAGCCTCCTACTTAAAAAAAATATATCAATAATAAAAAATATTTAAAAGTTTTTAGATTATGCACGTTTAAAATCTGTGCTAACAACAACAACATATTTTACTAGCTAAATTAACTGGCACTTAGACTACCACTACTAATTTCTAGACTTCCAATTTGGTATCAGAATTGGAACCAACAAAATATAATTGTTCTGGTTGTGGAATCAAGACTTATAGCATATTTATTTTTTTGCCACTAATTAGTGGCAGACCCACACAAAATAGCTATTGTTTTTAACCACTAACTGGTGGTAGTAATAGGTAAACTTTTAATTTTGGGCCTTAAACCCATTAAGTGGTAGTAAGTTAATAGAAACATCTTACTACCACTTAATGGATTTAAAGCTTAAATATAAAAGTTTACCTTTAACTACCATTAGTTAGTAGTGAAAAATAAAGAGTATTTTAAGTAGGCCTGCCACTAATTAGTGGTAAAAAAATAAACAGGCAGTTAGTTGACCAATTACTTTTAGGCCCTGCTTGGTTACACCGTGAATATTCGCAAATGCAAAAATTCACAATTTATCATGTGTTTGTAGATGATTGATGAGGGCATCTAATAACAAATATTTGGTGGGATTTGCAATATGCTTACAAAATAAAAAATCTAAAATTTTTATTTTTTAATTTATAGAATTTTAATTAGCACCTACAAAAATCGTGAATATTCGCAAAGGTGTACCAAGTAGGGCCTTAATCAAATGTTAGACATGTATGATGTATGATTCTTTTACTGTACTTAGACACTAATATTTATATAAAAATATAATTAAAGCCCATAAGTTAATCGTGAACAAGTTGTTCCGATTTCACTTACCAAAATATATCGATATTGGTTCCAAATCTAATCGGATATTTGGTACTTGAGTGTCCTTTGCTTTGACACTCCTAGGAGATGTCTCCCTTTATCCAAAACTTGGTCACGAGTAATTTCACGTGTATTCTGATCCATCGGTTAGTTCTACGTGGGCTTTGCATAATTTTCACCCCACATTTTTTTTCTACGCGGGGTATTGTGACTCTAATGGGAACCAAGCTATCATGATTCACATTCCACCTATCAATAATTGAATTAGAACGGAGTCGTTAAAACCCTTTTTATTGGTAGTCTTAACTTAGGAGGAGCTAACAAAAGCTTCTATCCTAATTTTATGGAGTGGCAATGGTGGTAAAAAATCAACCCAGGATGGTGTTTGCAAAAAAAAAAAAAAAATTAGCAGGAGAGAATTAACATAACTGAAATTCAGCTTTTTGGATCATATGAGCAAAAAAAAAAAAAAAAAAAAACGGAAAATGTTGGTTAATATATGTCATCGTGCTTGGTAAGTATGTAGGAGATGGTGTCATGGTGAAGCAATATAGTGGTTGATCAGAGAGTTTTCTTACGAAAATGCGGGACCCATTTGTCTCTCCTAAGAGTGCGTAATACGCACCCAAACACAGTGTAGAAGTTAAAGAGGTCTCTAGTATTATTAAATCAAACTTGTAACGTAATCAGATTTTAAAAACAAAAACAAAGAACTTCTGTTTATCTGCACCCCTCTCTCTCTCTTCTTTCTCTCTCCTCTCTCTTTCTTTCTCTCTCTATACGAGTTTGCTTTCAAATATGCAGAAAAACACGCACCTCGATCCTCGCCTCTGAATTATCTTTCTTTCGTAATTGTTTGTTCTTGTTGTGACTGAAAGAATTGGAGAGGAAAAAGAGAGAGAAAGACTGAAGAAATGCCGGCGTTTCTTCACGCCGGATTTCTGATCTTGGTTTTGGTTACCGTTATCTTGCCGGCGGCATTCGTATTTTGTGGTTTTCCGGCGACTCTGACTCTTGAGAGGGGTTTTCCGACGAACCAGGGAGTCGAATTGAGTGAGTTAAGAATTAGGGACCAGGCAAGACACGGTCGAATCTTGCAGAGCGCCATTGGGGTCGTTGATTTCCCCGTTCAAGGTTCTTCCGATCCTTATACAGTCGGGTAATTTTGGGTTCCCTTCCTTTGCTTAACCTAGTTTTGATTTTGAGTCATTTTTTTTTCTTCAATCATTGATTTTTATTATTATTATTTTTTTGTTGTTGCAAATTTTCGTCGAATACGGCCTTTTGTTTTCCTTTCCTTTCTGGGTTGGTATTTAATACATTTCTTATGTTCTTGTAGTTTTTAATCTCGTTTTCTTTCCGCATATTGTATTCATATCCTTTTTTAGGTCCTTGGGAGTTAATGTATATCCATGATTTGTTGTTTGTTTTTCTCTTTTCATTGTTATTCCCTATAATTTGGTTATTGGACGTGGGATTGGTTCATTCTTCTCTCTTTTTTTTGTTCTGTTCTCCGTTCGTGTCCTGAATTTGATGGGTATTTCTTCAGATTCTCTTTGTCCTCTCTCTCTCTCTCTCTGTATGTGTATATGTATATATATATGGGCTGGGTCGGGAAATTCTGGATAGATGGATTATCAATCATAAAAAGAGAGAAATTGTAGATGGATTGGTTTATTTTAGTTGCTTATTGTTTTCCTTTGATTATATTTTGTAGTCTTTTTTGTTTTTACTTCTTATTGTTTTGTTGGTTTTGTTCTAGGCTTTACTTCACAAGAGTCAAATTGGGCTCTCCTCCAAAAGAATTCTATGTCCAGATTGATACTGGAAGTGACATATTGTGGGTTAATTGCAATTCCTGCAACGGTTGCCCCAAATCCAGTGGACTTGGAGTAAGAGTGCTCTTCTACTTTTCCCTTGTTTCGCTTATCAGTTTGTAGAAGAAGTTTTATTGAATAAAATCTCTTATTCAGAAGTTAAAAAAAAAAATGCTCTCTCTTTACAGGTAGAGCTCGAGTTCTTTGATCCTAGCAGCTCATCTTCAGCTGCTCCGATTTCTTGTTCTGACGAAATATGTGCCTCAGTTGTTCGAACTGCTGAGGCTGGTTGCTCTCAAAATTCTCAGTGCAGTTATCAATTCCAGTATGGAGATGGTAGCGGGACAGCAGGCTATTATGTGTCAGATGTGTTGTATTTTGACACGGTTACTGGGGATTCGTTGACGGCTAACTCTTCAGCTCCGGTCGTTTTTGGGTGGGTTTTTCCTTTGCATCCTTAAAATTGGTTTGTTGATGACTTTGGGTTTTCCTAATTGGGGTTATTAAGTTGGGTGTGTTGTTTGAAATAGGTGTAGCAACTATCAGTCCGGGGACTTAACCAAGCCAGATAGAGCAGTTGATGGGATTATTGGGTTTGGACAACATGGAATGTCTGTCATCTCACAACTGTCTTCGCGAGGAATCACACCAAAAGTGTTCTCCCATTGTTTGAAAGGAAGTGACAAGGGTGGGGGTATATTGGTTCTCGGTGAAATTGTGGAACCGGGTATCGTTTATAGTCCGCTTGTTCCATCACAGTAAAGCTCTTCTTAACCTACCAATTAACCTGTTGAGTGATATTTTGTTGTTGTTGTTGTTGTTGTTGTTGTTGTTGTTGTTGTCGTTGTTGTTGTTATATATATATATATTATCTATACATGTTTAAGCATCTATATATCAAAAGAAAAGCGGAAAATGTTATCAATTTGGTCTATTGGGTTTAAGCATCTATGCATGTTTCCTATCGGTGGAGTTTTGACGTAGTTGTTGGATGCATTACTTGAAGTTTATTTCTCACTTAAAGTCTTAAGTTGGAATTGTGTCAAATTCATTAGGTTTTTCACATATTTGTATGGCTCGCCTGAACTAATTCATGAAAAAGAAACTTCAAATGTATAAGAGATAAGTACAGTAGTAACGAGACTAAGTTTCCAAGTATAGAACTTTCTTCATTGATTCTGATTTTGATGCTTCGGAGGAATGACAGAGAAATATGTTTAATTATTTAGGAGAAATAGAGAATAATTGAAGTTATTGTTTATTTACTGTGTGTTCTGGACCTATCTAATTAATGATAGAGTGGAACTATTTAATGCTAGAGCGTATTAAATACCAAATATTCCCTTCATTAGATGGAATTTATTTTAGTTATACATTTTGCTTATGAAAAAACCCACAAAAGGGTAATTTTGGAAGTTTGTCAAAAGGGCTTCATTACAACTCAAAGTGTATTTGCATTATGTATAAGATGATAGGTTTCTTATCCAATACTGAGATCAAAAGTTTGCTGCTTGGTATAACCAAAATACATGCCTCACAAAACAGCAGCACATCGTCGTACGTGAGACGCTTTGTTTATTTAGCAACTTGTTTGAAAGTATCATTTACTTGTAATGGATTTTATATAGATTAGTATGGAAAGTTTAGCCCTGTTCATCATTAGGTTTAATTCTGCTGCATTAATGCACCTTTTTACACTGCATGAGACATGCTTACTAGGAAGATAACCTGTCTATAAATTGTTCGGTGATGAAGTACTTTTTCGACTTACTATAGATCAAATATGACAATCTTAGCGAAATACTGTCTTTTAAGTATATGACTACTATTTTTTAATGGGAGATGTTTTTATTCCTGTTTCCAAACTTTCAGGCCTCATTATAATTTGGATCTGCAAAGTATTGCTGTCAATGGGCAACCAGTGCCTATTGATCCAGAAGTTTTTGCAACATCAAGCAATCGAGGAACCATAGTTGATTCTGGAACAACTTTGGCATACCTTGCCGAAGAAGCATATGATCCATTTGTCACTGCTGTAAGTTATCAGTGTAGATTGAAGTTGATCTTTTCTTTTTGAACAGGATAAATCGAAGGTGATTCCATCATTATCTTTTCTCTTCTCTACAGCTAACAGTTGCTGTTTCACAATCTGTGCGCCCATTTTCTGCCAAAGGAAACCAATGTTTTCTGGTCCCCAACAGGTCCTATTTTCAGAACTATGTTTCGAGTTATCATTTTACTATCTTGCCCTAACTCTGGCAAAAGTTGCCAGAAATTAATTTTCTTAACTGTTTGAAATCCGTTTGTTTTTTATTCAGTGTCAGTGAGGTATTCCCTCCAGTGACATTAAACTTCGCGGGTGGTGCATCCATGTTTTTAAAGCCTGAGGACTACCTACTACAGCAGGGTGTTACCGTGAGTTGTTCAACATGATCCCTTGACTTATAATATCTTAGTTTTCAAACAAATACCTGGTATTCTATGGTGGCTGGTCATGTGAGTGAAACGGCAAAAAATCTGTTTTTACAGGATGGTGTTGCGATATGGTGCATTGGCTTTCAGAAAGTTCCAGGTCAAGGAATATCAATTTTAGGAGGTTTGAGCACTGGACTAAAGGCTTTGTACATTTAGGTTTTCCTTTCATTCCACTTCTTTTTCTCTTTTTCCTCTCAAATAACATTTTTTGACGGTTTGTGAGGATTTGGGGTTTGTCCGACGTGCATTGCGACAGACGAACCCCGTATTTTCTACATATATACAGTCATGAACAAACCAAAGGTTGGCCAAAACCTTTTCCAATTGGGGACTAACAGAACACCTATGAGTTTTGGACTAAAACAGAAGATTGAGTCTGAAAAAACGAAGTCCAAAATAGCAATTTTCCCTTTTTTATTTTTTGATAGTAAGTTTTTATTTATGAAAGGGAAATTACTTCCACTGCACTCTTTTTTGTCTTTGTTAACAGCACACTAATACTCATTTATCCCTATTAAAATTTGACGGAAAATTTAAGCTTTCTCAACCATTGAAGGAGACCTTTAGTTTTCAACCAACTTTTGATGGGTTTAAAAGTTTTAGAACAATGTGATTTTTGTGTGAAGACGATGTACATGATAACGAAATCATCCTCGCAAAAGATCAGCCCTCCGATCATCTCCATGTGGGGGTGGTGCCTACAAAGTGGGTTTTAAGAATATGTGAGGTGTTTTTAACCAAAACGTGGTGGGGAAGTCAAATTTCCCTTTCATAGAATTTGTACCTGTTATTGCATAAGTTGAACCTTTGTTCTAGTGAAATTGGCTAAATATCAGTTTCTCTTTTGCAGAACTTGTTCTAAAAGATAAGATCTTTGTTTATGATCTGGCTCGTCAACGACTCGGATGGGCTAACTATGATTGTAAGTTTTAACTTTCCCACACTGCCTTAAGTGCTTTCTAGTTTCTACCATCAAAGAATTCTCATTCTCATTTTCATTTGGGTACTTCTTCTCTCTCTGTTCTTGGAACTTCTATTATTATCCAGGTTCAATGTCCGTAAATGTCTCTTTGGCTTCTGGTAATGAAAAAATCGACGCAGGACAGCTGAGTGTGAGCAACTCATCACGGGATGCCCTCTACCAGTTGATACCAATTGCCACGGCGGCTTTCCTTCTGTATATCTCCATGTTTGCACGATTCTTATTTTTGTAACTTAGAATACACACAGGTTCGTAATCCCCATTCTTTATTCGATGTATATTGTACAATTGCCCCATTTATTTATGATGATCAAGAGGGACATTTTTTTTTTTCTTTTGCAAATTTGTAGCTGTTTCATGTACAATATATAGTGAGGTTTGATAACTGCAAATTTGATCTGGTGTAGGTTGTTACAGAATCTTGGTTTTTCTTCTGAAGAATCTGAACAATAACCAATTATTATGTATAGATAGAAACAAATTTTCATCAACAACTTCAAAATTTTAATTCCAATTGCAACCAGAGAATCTTCTATTTTCTTTTGGGTTAAGTTAGTATGAATAAAGTTCACAGAACAGATTCTCCTTCCTAACCATCTTACAATAACTTGGTTGTCAGTTGCTATTCAATTATGGGTAATCATTTCATCTTACACTATGGTGCTAATAATAGTTAAATAATAACAAAATTTTGTATGTTAAAAAGGCGATTTGGGCTCCCATGATTTTTATATTACACAAGGGCACTCGGTTTTCATAACCTTTTTCACTACACTAAAGCAGGTACGGATGTTGTCAGTCGTATAATAATAATAATAATAATAATAATAATAATAATAATAATAATAATAATAATAATAATAATAATAATAATAATAATAATAATAAAAATGAGCTCTCTTTTTCTTCTTGATCGTGCTACCCCACCACCATTCACCAACAGAGTAGTGCGTGCAAATTTAACTAGTTGAGAGTACTATTATACTTGATCATGCCCTTATTAGTGGGAATTAGATCTTATATTATGACCACCACCACCAAAGGAAGTCACCTTTCTTATCACTCTACTTAAAAATCATTGCCAAATAGAATGGAAGCGTGTAAATATAAATAATTCAAATTTGAGAATGTCTGAGGCCATTTACGTTTTTTTTAAAAGAAATGAGCCTATTTTTTTATAAAATTAATAAATATTACCGATGCATCATTTATATCTTTTTATTTCTTTTTCTACAAATGAAATCACACCCAATAAATTAAAAGGGCAACGAGGTGTAAAGCCGTAGCATTTGTGGTAGTCACACTCTTGATTTCCATTTCTGGCTACCACTAGCACTGTCTGTAACTAGAAATTAAGCCATTTTGAATTTAAACTTCAATAATTCAATTTAAGAAAATTGAGAAAACATGTCCCACCTCTTTTACCATTTTCTCAGTTTTATGTTTTTTTTTTTCATCTATATCTGTGTAAAGAAGCAACCTTTTTGGAAAGTAACAGAGGAGGAAAGTTTTATTTTTACTCTTCTTAACCACAATTAAATGGAAGATCATCTTCATAATAAATATTTAAATAATGTGTGGGCCATACAATAATGTACTCTAAAGGGTGTGTACTTTTAAAAAATGAGCCTCTATAATCTGGAGGACTTTTTGCGGTCTGCACCACCCCAGGCCAGGCTGGTATTTTTTTTTTGTTGAAAGTATGAGACCAGTGTAATTTTTGAAGGGCACTACATCATTTAGTAATCAAAAATGATATTGGGATCGGCCCATTCATCTATCTAGTTAGAAAGATTGAGCTGGAATCTAACATCTACTATTCATTGTGTATGTGTGGAGCCCACAAATATACAATAAATGGTAGATGTTGGGCTCCAACTTAATCTGTCCAGCCAAACAAATAAATGAGCCGGTCCCAATAGCAACTCTCTTTAGAAACTAGTAATGCTTGAGATATCAAATCCTACTTCCAAAAAAAAACACTTCCAAATGAAATGGCAGGTGATTTGGTAAAAAATAAGGCATTAAATGAGACATCTCCATTTTACCTACCACATTATTTTAGGAGTGATTTTTGGAGCAAGAATTTGGTATGTTCAGCATTTTCCTTTAAAAATAGATTCTCAAATGCTTGCAAGTTAATAGTATCCGGTGTGTGTTATTAATTGCCTTAAAAACATAATTAAACATATTGAAAACCCAAAAAATAACTTCATACATATCATATGTTACACCTGACCTAAGAAACCGTTTTTTTTCTTTTTTAATTAAAATCCAATTAACTAAGAGGTTATTAAGAGATTAATTGAGAAAGAGAAAAAAAAAAAAAAGGGGGAGAAATATAAACCACCACCATAATCGTTCCCAACAACCAAAAATTCATGGTGGCCAAAAAAAAAAAAAAAGTTCCAAGGGGACAAAGAGAAGGGACAAGTAGAACAAGAAAAAGAAAGCACGGAAGGACGCGACTCTAGTGTGGAGTCCGTAAGATAGGGCGTCCCTTGCGGTTAAAATTTGGTTAGGAAACAGCCAGCCAGCCTGAAAATTTACACTATTGACTGGGTCCCACACTTCTATTTATTTGTATTGTTTTACCATTTTACCCCTCTACCCATCCCTCTCCGTACAATAAGATCTCTTTGCTCTCCTCTTTCCCCAACCCCAAACTCCCGCCCATGCAAATCCACATATCATCATAAAAACACAACACTCTTTCCTTCTCTCTCTCTACATTTCTCTCTCTCTCTCTCTCTCTCTCTCTCTCTTTCTCTCTCCTATCTCTTGTTATCTAATCTTTATTGCTCTCATTAATCACTCTCCTCGTCCTGTCTGTAAAATCAAAACCTAACCCTAGAAGAAACATTCTTCGTGAAAGTGAAAGAGAAACTGATCTGTCTCTCTCCTCATTATAAAAACAGAGAGAAGGCAGAAGAAATACATTTTTTATTTTATTTATTTTTCGTTCGTTTTCTCATTCTCGTTTTCTTTCAACTGTAATTTTGTTGTTAACTAATGGCTGCTCCGTCGACGGCCATTCAAGCGCCTGCGTCGCTCTATGTTGGCGACCTTCATCCCGACGTAACAGACAGCCAACTATTTGATTTCTTTTCTGAAATTAACAATCTTGCGTCTGTTCGTGTTTGTCGGGATACAATTTCCGGACGATCGCTTGGTTATGGTTATGCTAACTTCATCACTAGCGAAGATGGTATTGATTGAAAACGAAGAGATTTTATTTTACTGTTTTATATATTGCTTCTTTATTTGGTTACATTGTGTTCTTGAATTGTTTCAATCGAAATGCTGAATTCTTTGTTTGATTTCATGCTTCTTGTTTCTTGGGATAATTTAATTGGATTATCTTTGATTTTTTGTTTATATCGTTATAATGTCAATTACTCCTGTTCCAAATGAATATCTGGTTTTTCTTTCTGGGTTTTTCTTTGTCTGTTGATTACTCTGTTTCTTGGGTATTTTTTTTTCTATTGAATTCCGTGTTCTCTTGATTGGTTTTATGAATTTTCTCTGAGTAGATTCATTTTTAATTTATTAATGTCAAAAAGAGAGAGAATACTTTCTCCCTTTACTGGATCTTTGTTGTATGGAGTAGTGAATTACCTTTTTGAAATTTGTGGGATTATTTTATTGATTTTGTGTTTTTCTTTTTCCGCCTCTTCGGATAGCGATTCGCGCTATTGAGAAACTGAATCACTCTTCATTGAATGGGAAATCGGTAAGAGTCATGTGGTCGAATCGTGATGCAGAAGTCAGAAAGAGCGGGATTGGTAATCTGTTCGTAAAGGTACATATAGTTTTCATTTTTTAACATAAGAAACATATGTACGAGGCTACATAGTTATGTTTATTTGGTTTTTGAATACAAAGTTTTGGGTATTTTTGTCAGAACTTGAATGATTCCATTGATAATGTGAGGCTTCAAGAGATGTTTTCAAAGTTTGGTAACATTTTATCCTGCAAAGTTGCGATGTCCCAAGATGGGAAGAGCAAAGGGTATGGATTTGTCCAGTTTGAGTCTGAGGAATCTGCAAATGCTGCCATTGAGAATCTTAATGGCTCCACTGTTGAAGGCAAGCAAATGTATGTGCATATCATACACTCTCCTCCTTCCATATTGAATTTTATTGCAACTAACTGACACTTATAGTGTTTGTTTGGTCCCTGCATCACATTATTTGGGGATTGTGTTTTCTTTTTCTTGTTCTCTGGATACTCAGTACCCTTTTAAATCATGTATGCTGCAGATATGTTGCTACATTTGTGAAGAAGAGTGACAGGGTCTTACCCAGCCCTGATGCAAAATATACCAATTTGTACATGAAGAATCTGGACCTGGATGTTTCCGAAGAACTTCTGCAGGAGAAGTTCTCTGAGTTTGGCAAAATTACTAATCTTATTATTACAAAGGACAACAATGGCAATTCAAAGGGTTTTGGATTTGTGAACTTTGATGACCCGGATGACGCAAGGCGGGCCATGGAAGCGATGAATGGAACACAACTTGGTAGGTTATGTTTCTTGTTGATGTTTACAAGTGCTGAAGATTTTATTTCTGCTCTTTTTACCTGATTCTGGGTTCTGCAATGTGATTTATGCTGAATAGGTTCGAAGGTTATATATGTAGCACGGGCACAGAAGAGAGCAGAGCGTGACCAAATCTTGCGTCATCAGTACGAGGAAAGGCGTAAGGAGCAAATCCAAAAATTTAAGGTAGTTACTACTTACTAGTGTGGATCTCTCTCTCTCTCTAGAAAGTATTGAAATGTAATGCTTGTTCTAAGGTGGGCAAACAAATTTGTTGGGGAATTTGGAAAGAGCACAATGCTCGCCTTTTCATCTATAGAGATTCCGAATTCGATAAGATGGTCATAGAAATTATGCCTTAATCTTCTTTTGGGATTCCCAAACCAATCATCCTAAGGGCCTTGTATTTGCTGATCTCATTTTGTCTTGGGACTCTCTTATTTCCTTGCAATTAGTAGTCTTCCGTCTCTTATAAAGTTCTTATTGTACATTTTTCTCTTAGTGTTCTGTTTTTGATAAATTCTTATTTTACTAATTAAAAGAAAAGATAAAGTTATCCATATTTCTTTTGCATCAATTTTTTCTATTTAAATCTATATGTTTTTTTTTTGTCAAAATAGGGTTCAAATGTATATGTTAAAAATATCGAAGATGGAGTTGATGAGGATGAACTCCAAGAACATTTCAGCCAGTGTGGCACAATCACTTCTGTAAAGCTAATGCGTGATGATAAGGGAATTAGTAGGGGGTTTGGATTTGTCTGCTTCTCTACACCTGAGGAAGCCAACAAAGCAGTGATCACTTTCCATGGTGAGTCTATCCTCTTATAAGTTACTGTATTAGATATGGAAACACTAAAGGCCAGTACATGGATACGAGTATTGTTATTTTGAATTATAGATTGCTTCCAACCTACCTTAATGATGATACATGTTTAAAAGGAACACTTATAATATGAGGCTGAGGACTGAAAGCGCATGTCCTCCCTGCATTTCCTGTGTGCATGCTACAACATAGGAGGATGTTGGAGCCAGGAATGGTTATGGGCAGAAGCATTTGATGGGGTCCGGCCATGGAGATGTCCTGGGGTAAAATCCTTTCAATTGGATCAACTCCACATATCATGCAAGTAGGTTCATTTTTTCAGTTTGAATTTAACCCAGGATATCTTATTGGTTGGGCCATTAGATGTTAAGCTCCAACCTCCTTGGATCTGTGTTGTGCAACGGAGGAGGGAGGACAGGTTCCTTATGTCCTTCTACCCTGGAATGACTACTTCTCGTATGCATTCCCACTATACATATAATAGAGCCTAGAAAAAGGTTAGTAGCAACTCATTTCGTGTGCACTATACATTCTAACATGGATTTTTTTAAATGATAACAAACGTCATGTCTTCGTTGCAAACCTTAAAATGGATACGTTTTTTCTCTTTATGATTGTTTCATTATCCCATCCCATGTCTTTGTTACAGGGTACATGTTTCATCGAAAGCCTTTATATGTTGCTATTGCCCAAAGGAAAGAAGACAGACAAGCACAATTGCAGCTTCAATATGGGCAGCGCATTACAGGATTAGCAGGACCCTCAACTGCTGTTATACCTGCTGGATATCCTCCCCTTTACTACACACCTCCTGGTGTTGTTCCACAAATGCCTCCAAGGCAGGGACTTATGTATCAACCTTTGGGTCTGAGGCCAGGATGGAGGGCCAACGGATTTGTACCTCCTACCAGACCGGCATTCCAGCCTGTGCCGCTTCCCATGGTAGGTGTTCTAATGTTGTATGTGATTATCATTTAAATTGGGTTCTTGAAAGAAAAGGTTTGCGGTTCTTTTGTAAGTAGGCCTAAAGTCTCCCTTTTCGTTTACAGATGCCTGGTACTCCTAGACAGCATAGGCACAATAGGGGCAGGATGAATGGACCTATGTTTTCTCAGGGTGGTGTTCAGTCTTTGCCATTTAGACCTCAAGCAGTTAATTCGTTGAAAGATTCAAGCAATCTGCAGGCATGCATATTTCCAACTTTTGCTTGATATATCTGATTTTTTATGTTGTTTTCTTACTGAAGATACATGATTGTTAGTTTGCTTTTATTATCATAATCAATATTGTAGGAACTATTTAGTTGTGAAATCAACTTCTAGGAGCATACACTTTCTGCTTATTATAACCATGAAATATGCTCCTAAAGTCCTAATTTACTTTGTATAAGGTCATCTCAAACTTATAATTAAGACAGTGAAGGAACTATTTGATGCTGGAAGTAAATATTTTACAGAAGACAGTGCCAATGGTACTTCTTATTAGCAGTATGCAGATATATATGAACCACATAGAGAAGGTGATTAATCTGACGTGTGTATTACGTTGTTTGCAGTATAATTCATGTCTGTTATACGTAATATCATGTTATGCAGTTATTAACATAATAGCTGATAATTGGGTATGCTACCCTGAAATGTGCCAATTATCTTCTATCAAAAACCTGTGTACCTAAAGTTTTCATAACCTCTCATGATTCGTAAATGTTAAAAATTACCAGTGACTTATAAATTATATCCTTTTTACTCTTTATCAATGTCCATTCTTACTTATTTGCTGTATTTTATTCTTTTGGATGTAACAGCGGACTGGTCATGCCAAGTATGTGCCCAATGGGCGGCAACATGAGATGAACAATGGATCTGCAGTTCCATCTAGTGCTTCTAACGCTGCTGCATCACAAGGAGGATTGGAAATGTTGAGTAGCATGCTTGCTGCCGCTTCCCCTCAGCACCAGAAACAGATGCTTGGAGAGTATCTCTACCCCCTCGTTCAGAACCTTGAGGTAATAATTCTTTTTTTTTTTTTTCTTTTCCTGACAGGGTAAAAGAATAAATGTGTTATTAGTACGCAGTATTAGTAATATTCTTGGATCATTGATCATTGGGTTCATCGGTTTTGGTTGGGGGGTTTGCAGCGTGATCTTGCAGCAAAGATAACTGGAATGCTATTGGAGATGGACAACTCGGAGCTGCTACTATTATTGGAGTCTCCAGAGTCATTGGCTGCCAAAGTTGACGAAGCAGTGCAGGTGCTCAAGCTTTCCAAGACCAAAGTAACTGCTGGTCAAGAGGCCATCCATTCGAATAATTATTTATCTGCCGAGGTTGCAGTCAATTGAGCAGGAAAGTATAATTGATTCAAGAAAAAATATCTCTTTTCGGAGTGGAGGTTTAAGGTCTCCTGCAATTGGAGGCCCATTAATTGAGTTCTAAATTTTTGATAGTAAGCATTGGAACTTTCTCCTTTATTCCATTTTGAACATCTTATCTTTTTGGTTGTTAGGATTTCTTTCTAGTTTTAGTAGAAAGACTTTGAAATGTTTGGAAGAGCATTTGCTTGATTTGATTATTGTTTGTTGTTTGCTCTTTTTTCTTTTGATTGGGGTCTGAACCTGATAAAGAATTGGTGATGACTTTGATATTGACTGGTAGTGAAAGAGGCTTTATATATATAATGGATGTGTGTGTTATTATTTATATATAGTAAGTAGGCTATGTATTATATATTCACCTGGCATGGATTCATATTTTTGTAATCTGGATAGTGTCGGAACCAGAAGGACCGACTTGGAAAGCTGGAACCAGTTTATTAAAGTGCTAGTTTGATACTCAGGAACTGCAACACTTTATTTGTTACTTGGTTACCTGATCAGAACTGGAATTCATTATCCTGGTTCTGGGTCCACTCCACCCCACCTATTTGAGAACGGGATTGCTTTTGTTCATACCTCAAGGCTGAAACTAATGTTTTGCCCTAAAATGAATGGCATGGCGCCGTTGTTACTCTGATACAACATATGTAGCAGCAGTGAGTTCATCAAATTGATGACAAATTTCTGATTTGGTTCCCGATCAAATCAAAACCACCACACCCACCCCCCAATTTTCTCCCAATTCCCACCACTAAGGGAACATCCCTTTGTCTCGTTCCCCGTTCTTAAGAGGAATAGAAGAACAATTATGATTTCTAATAACTCATGAACTTGTTATGTCGTCATGCTTGAGTAATAAATAAATATGGTAGTTTTTTGCTTTCCTATTCTCCAACAATTTCTGCTCTATTCATCTGTTGACCCAAGGGGGGACTAAACCCCTCCACTTCATTATTGCTAATGGCATTGGACCCTATCATGATCATAATAATAATAATAACAATAAAAGCATCATCACTTTTACTCTAATTAAGTATTTGTTTTAATCTTTTGACTAAAATCTATCCCCCCTAAAGCAGCTTTAATCTTGTGGGTATTAGTAAGTTTTCACTACTAAGAAAATCCCTAGGTGACAGGGTTCACCGATAGCATAAATTTCATCTCGTTGGATGATAAAATTTTGGGTTTTCAATGGGTAAATGCAATTCAACACCGTAGGATCGAATCGAAGCGATCAATTAAAAAATAAAAATATATTCAAAATGTGAAGAACGTGTTTGAGAGCGAGAGCGTGATGTTTGGAAGGGAAACGTTATTCATATTCCACGTTCTAGTTATTAATCAATAATTGCACAGAAACTAGGTACTCTATGGTATATAAGTTATTAATTTTCTCTGGGCCTTGATATTCTTATTCTGTATTATTATATTTTTCTCCAAATTTCGAAGCCCAATATCTATAAAAAATATATACTGTCTAGTTCAGATAAAAAAAGTAATAATTACATAACATAATAATGCCTAATGCTTTCCCCATTTTGCAAGTTAGGTTGGTTTTTTAATGAAAACTTTGTGCCTAATGCTTTCTCCATTTCACAAAGCTGCTTTTATATCTGTAGTAAAAGAGTGGCATAACGTTTCAAATTTTAACCACCTTCTTGTATGGAAGTCCATATCTTGAGAATCTTTTATACTTTCTTTTCCTCTTTGTTGATCAATAAAATCACTTTCTGCACAAAGCAAGTATCTGATCCCAATATAACCCTTTTTGGTTATATCCTTTGACCCCACTTTTGAGAATCATTTCAGCCTATCTGGGCAGCTTAATTAATTCCATACTACAGAATTCTGAGTCTTTCTTTCAATGCAGCATACACTCTCAATCCACATGCACTTAGTATTTTTCATCAGGAATATTCAAAACCTATAACATGCATACATGCATACATACACACATACATACATACATACATACATACATACATTACTATTACTTATCATAAAAGCCTGCTAACACAAAACATTAAAACCTACTTATATAACTGCCTTAACATCTACAGCATTAGAAACCTGTTCTTGATCTAGTATGGCTAGAACACACTGCAGTTCTTCAACTACATCTTTCATGCTAGGCCTCTCAGCCTTCTTCTCCCTCAGACATGCGAGTGCCAGCTCAGCAAAGATCTTCATGCTCGTCAGTGTCGAAGAAGCCGAAGGATCATCACCAAGCAACTGATGATCCACAACCTCCATGAGTGCACCATTGCTGACAAGTCGAGTCACATACACAGCGAGGTTTACGTCATCTTCATCTCGTGAGAAATCTATAGCTTTCTGTGAAGTAAGGAGTTCAAGCAAAACAACCCCATAACTGTAAACATCACTCTTATCTGTTAATTGGTAGTTTCTGTAGTACTCAGGATCCAAGTATCCAAGTGTTCCCTGTGCACAAGTTGATACATGGCTCAATCCCGGGCGAGCCAATCTGGAGAGGCCGAAATCCGCCACCTTCGCATTCAGATCGTCGTCTAGTAGAATATTGGTTGATTTAACATCCCTATGATATATGGGCGTGTAAGCTGATGAGTGCAAGTAGGCCAGTGCTTCAGCAGTTTGTAGAGCTATTTTCAGCCTTGTTTTCCAATTCAAGAAAGAAGAAAACTTACCTTGTAGATGATCATGGAGAGTTCCATTGGGTATATACTCGTAGATCATCAACGGTTGCTCGGCTTCGATGCAACAGCCCAAAAGTCTGACTAGGTGCTTGTGATTGACTTGAGAGAGAATCCCAACTTCGTTAAGTACTTGATTCGTGCTCTTGATGTTGCCCACCTTAGCAGATTTAACAGCTACTACAGTTCCATCTTGAAGCTCACCTTTGTAGACCTCTCCAAAGCCACCTATCCCTAAGATCCTGTCTTTAGAAAACCCACAAGTTGCTTTCTTTACCTCTTTCAAACTGAACATCCTTGAGGACTTCCCTCCGTTGCTTGCTTTCAACATGTCTTCTCTTGCTTTTGTGAGCTCTGACTGTTCAGTGAATCTGCTGGAGTTTCTTAATGTGATGGCAGTTAAAGCAATAGCAAGAAGAAAGAAGGATAATACTCCCATCCCAACCTTTAAACGGATCCTGGTGGTGGAGTGCTTGACATTTCTTGAGCAAGTTCCAAGAGCATGCTCCCAGTAGTATCCCTTAATGCAAAGGCAACGCGAAACGCCGGGTTTATTAGTAGAATTTGAACATGTGGAGATTCTTGAGCAATCAATCTGGGTTCTGCAGACAGGTTCAGGTGGAGGAGCCCACTGGATCTCTAATCCTTCTTCCCATTCACTTGCTGGTTTTTCAGTGTCCAGGTGAAGGATGCTTCTGAAGGCTCTACAACCTGAAATATGAAGTCGTATCTTGTAAGCTGAAGGCATTCCTCCTGCAACAAACGTGCAACATGGTTCAAGCCCACCAACACACTGGTGGGCTCTATTTGGATCAACACGTCCGGAATGTTCCAAGTACTGGTGGCAAAGACTGGCACTGCTGCAATTTAGAGGAGAAATGAGGAGGCGAGGTGAGCAATTGAAGAAGAAGATGGTGTTTGAGGATGTAACGTTGAAAGGGAGCGTTTGGTTCAACCAAAGCCCTTCGCTCACCGGCATGTCTTGTGTGACACATCTCCCGGGCATCCATGGGGATGGTTGCACCACCATGCGCTGCATGGAAGCTTGTATGCTGAGGACAAGATAAGAACTTCCATTAAGGGTGTCAAAGTAAAGTTTGTTTGTGTGAGGATCACAACGAAGAGTGTAATCAGGGTGGCCGCAGTTTGGGCTAGTGCTTAAAGGGTATGGAACTTGCATGGAACCACAGTTAGGGCAGGTATTCTGCGAAGAAGAGAGATGAATAAAAATAAGAAAGAAGAGACACCTATGGAGAAAGGCTATTGTTGGTATCTTCATCTTTGAAGGAACTAAGAGGAAGAGTTGGAAGTTAATGATACAAGGAGACAGAGAGAAGATGGGCAATAAAAGCTTGTGGAAAGAGAATAAAGTGGGATAGCATTAACATGTGAAAAAGGGGGGCTTTAAGAATCTAAACAATTTTTTTTTTTTTTTTTTTTATAAAGTTTTGGAGTTTTATAAGACTGTTGGATTCCTCTCATATGGTGGCCATGGATTCTAATTTTCATGTTATTAAGTAAAGATTTACAAAAACAGAGTTGCAAAATGGGCTACAATAAATCATATCATATTTGAAAAGAAGAGAGTAGAAAGGCTCCATAATAGATAAGAATCCATCAACTAATAGAAATTTTAGTCATTTTGAAATGAGTGCTTCTTCTTTTTCTTCCAAATTTCAGTATGTTCAACTATTCATATACAGACAGCCACACTTGCAATGCAGGCATCCCCTTAAAATAATCAAGGAAAGGGCATAAAAGATTGGACGATCTTTCTGTGTCTTCAATATGCAAAGTGTGTGGTCTGCTCTAATTAAAGTTCATAAAAGTTAAAGAAATTCTAGAAGTGGAAAATTCAAAAGTTAAGCATTTCTAATAGAATTTTAATGAGAAAAGTAAGAGTAAAAAAAATGACAAACCATAAATCCTTTGATACGAATAGGACATGCTAATCAAACAAAAAAGGGTCAAAAAACAATCATCATAATGCTCGTCGTTGTCACCGTTATCAACATCTGCGCCTTAACCAAAGATCAAGCTTGGCAGTGAGACAGCTAAGAACAAAACCAACCCACAAACTCCCAAATCACTCTGAGTTATTAAAAACCATACTGTGACAAAGCAATGGAACCAAAACTACCAAAAACACATAAATAATTATCTATGATCCCATAAATGAAAGATGATGAGCAATTTTATTAGTGCTTATATTAACAAACAGAAAAGCTAAATGCGCATCCCAACCAACAACCAGAAAAGAGAGATAGGCACCATCAAGCTGAACCGGATTGCTGTGCAAGTGGGAGGAACAACTTTTGACTCTAAAATGCAGAGACCGGTGAGAACTGGGTCGAGTTTCTTGAAGCACTTTCTTTTGAATAGATTCAAGACTCAAAACTTTATTTTGAATTGTTCAAGACTCAAAACTTTCATTAGATACTATCCAACTAGTATTCTTTTTTGCTTTATTGTGGCACGGTTTTTTCTTACATATGTTTGGTTTCATTATTTTCGTCGTCGAATTGTGGTCCAGGGCATTTTATACTAATAGCAAAGGAAACAAGGGACAAAACTAATAATGGCAGATCACTGAACTGAACTGAACTTGTTAAACAATCCAAATGTTGCTGATCAGATTGATATATTAGTACCAGCATGCATGATTGAACTTTTTATGACCCTAAGGCAAGTGTTATGGACACCTTAAACAAGCAAAAAAAATATTTTTTGAGGTTAAGGCAAGTACCATGGGCACCCCAAACATCCAAACCCCTCCCTCCGGTCCTAGATTTGGGGAGGGAATAAGGGGTTTGAGGGAGGAGGCGGCACAATCTTTGCCTAATTTCATATAGCCGTTGTTCAATATAGATGGGAGAAATAAATGCATGTCACGGCACAAATTGTGTCGTGCGACACAATCTGTGCCGTATGGCACTAAATGTGTCATGCGTCCCTAATTTTCCATGGCACTTGCGCTTCCCCAAACCCTTAAACCCCTACCCCAAACAACTTAAATAAGAGTTTTCCATGGCACTTTCCTATTACTTAAATATTCAATCTACAATTTTTTTTTTTTGATGGACAAACAGAAAACAATTCTATAGATCGAATATTTTTCGAATTTCACCCACAAAATTTCTTCACTGAGACCTATTTGCAACAAGTTCACAAGACATAATTTGTTGTTGCTCATCAGTTTTTCTCAATCAAGAATTTAACAATAGAATTCTAATAATACCAAATTTTGTGAATCAAGCCCTAATTTTTTTTTTCTAAAAGAAGAAACACCAATAATTTTGTCAAGTAAAGAGGTGATTATCCGAGTAATTAGTTTATCATCTAACCAAACAGAGTAATTTTTTAGCATATCTCATCGTTCAATACGATCAAGAGTACAAAATTAAGAAGAGGTTTTTCAAATTTCAATACAATATTATAAACCAAATCACATAAAAATTCAGTGCAGAAAAGAGGCTGTTTATACAAAATTGAAGATTTGGCAAAAAGAGCTGGAAGAGACTTTTTAAATAAACGAACCTTGTCGGAAGAAACAAACCCAATCAATTGAATCCAAATTTGGTGCTCTGTTGTTTTAGCTGGTAAGGGAAAGGGAGAAGGGACTAGGGAGAGAGTTCAGGTCCATGGTTGTGGCGGTTGACGTGACAGTTAAAACTTTAGAAGACGAGACATTGTGAAAATTTTGCATCGCAGGATCCTTACCGTCCATTCGTTTTGCAGTAGTTGGACGGATGAGGACATAAATTTTTTTTTTTTTTGCTAATTTAAAGCCCAACGGTCCTGTTTCTATCTTCACTTCGGTTTAGAGCCGTGATCGAGTTATGGTATTTCTTAACCCATTTTCAAACAAGAACTAAGATACGATGGTTCCCACGATTTTGAAAGACGCTATTAAAGACGCAGAGAATCCCTCACAGAGAATACCACAACCATCATCACGTAACACCCAAATGCTCCTAAATTATGCATAGCCTTTCAACAACTACATAGCTAAAACAAGATGCTGCAAATAACATTTAAATCTTCTCGTGCTAAAAGAAAGAAAAGAACACTTGGGGGTCCCAAACCATCAGACCAGCCGACGGTTACCTGTACGGGAAGTGATCTTAATCCTTACCTGGAGCTGGACTGGCCCATGGGATCAGTTTGGGTTGCTTTTGGTTCTGTTCAGGTACTCAAATAAAATGAAACCAAAACCAAGATAATTGATTCCAATTCAGTAAGTTTCTCAGCCATTGCAATTCTGGACTGCTCTTGCATTTTGTATACATGCTTCTCAGCCCGCCAAAATCTGCCCACCTAAGTTTCCCAAATGATGTGGCAGCATCTAGAAATAGCACATTTAAAACTTTGTCTTGAATAACTTCATTGTGATGCTGCAACATCAAGTAGGAAATCATGGTGGTAAGATCTTGGCAGGCTGAATGACATTTTCTGTAATCATAAGGGTGTGTTTGAGTAAGCTTAAACCAAGCAGATTTTGAAATAAATGTGGCTTTTGATTTTTACTACAAGGGCTTTTCAGAAATTTTTTTTTTTTTTTTTACTACCAGGCCTTTGTAACTTCGAGCAAGTACCCACCAAAGTGGGTTTGCAAATAGTACCTTCTTTTCTTTTAAGTTATAAACTAAGCCAAAACAAATAAAAGGAGCAAAAGAGAACACGCACAGAATATTACAAATAGAGTTGCTCGATTACGCACACCATAACCATTTCATAGATTAAGCCAAAAAGATTCAAGGGAGACCGATGACAAGGTTGACAGCATAAATAATAAAAATGACTAGTAGAGCTTGAGTTGAGCAGGATACAAATTCAGAGTAGATGTGAGATGGCTGTTGTTCTTAATTACCACCATTATTTACAAGTATTTAATCAGTAGCCAAGCAACAGCAGCCAGAATCACAATCCCAATGACTGCTAACAACAAGCACATGAAGGAGCAACCACCTTTTGTACGCTTGTTCAAGATCCCCAGTCTCTTCTGCACCCTCTGCTTCCACAAAAACAAAAGTTTAATGTAATGACCACTGCCAAGTTATAAGATCTAATTCGCACTTGAGTTCAATTTTTGTTGACCCACGTCTAACATGGGTCAAGAAGATCCACCAATTGATTGGTGGGACTTGGACGGAAGGATGGTAGAGTTGATCGTTTAAATCCCCACCAATCACATGGTGCAGTCTTCTTGACCCACGTTACACGTGGTCAACAAAATCACATTCATTCACAGGATGCAATTTTCACTTACAGACCAAACCCATAACAGGTAACAATATCAGATCTAACAATTGCCCTCACAATAACATTAGTCAAAGATAAGGCACGCGATCTTGTAATCAAATGACTAATTTTGTATTTTGTTTTGGTTTCACAATCAACACGGACTACTCCACAGTTATTATAGAAGCTCGTTAAAGATGCTAATCTACATTTTACAGAGTAACACCAGATCTTGAGACTGCATATAGTAAGTACACCAATGTGTGCAGACAGACTGGAATTTCACCAATAAAAAAAAAGAATAAAAAAACCAATGGGAAAATATATAGATAAGAGAAAATATTACCTGCAAGCGGGAGTTCGTTGAGTCCACATGTTCGTCCAAGTTATCCTGCATGTTGGGCGAGCAAGGAACATAAAATTCAAGGTCCAATATAGAATGTTGCACAAGAAAATAGTAAAGACCAAAGAAGATGTCAACGTACAATTAGCCTAGTATGTAGATCAAGTTCCTCATTAACTGCCAATGCAATATGTTTCGTACTATATACTGTCTCCTCCAGTTTCTCAAGGCCCTCATCTTGTTCTGCTCAATTTAATCCACATATAGACCCACATCAGGAAAAACTACAAATTAAAAAGATAGCTAAGAATTTTTTTTGAAACCAATACTACCTTTCATAATTTGCCTCTGCATACCAACAAGACCACGATTGTCCAACCCTGTTGTTCTGCTCATGGCATCAACTGGCTTTATCTCCTGTCCAAGCAAGCTATCCCTAGTAGCAAAGTTCGACATATTCAATGTGGAGGCCATCTGGTTGGCTTTCGATTTCAAATTTGCCAGCATGTCCTGTCGTTTCTGCATCTCCTTGTCTTTGCTGCGATTAGAATGAAAGGCAGCATACATCAACTTCAAGAAAGGAATGACATGCTCTACAAATAATTTTTCCTCAACATCTAGCAGATCTAAAAATAAGAGCAATTGGGAGAGTAAAATTAAAAAAGAAATGCAATTAATTTCTAAAAAATCATGAACACTCTGGATAGTTTCAATTACAAGATCCCAGCAAGAAGCACCATCATTTGCTCGAATAAGAGCTTGTATTTCATGGATGATGGAACTTCCAGATATAAATTCTATCTATTAAAGTGTAAATAACGAAATAAGTAAATAACAGCCATGTAACTCAATGCTTGTGGCCAACCAAACTTCTCAACAAAGATCCCATAGAGCACTGCTTCATATAAGATGGCTTCAAGCTTTTCATACAGCAACAAAAACATTACAAATGTGCAACATATTTAAATTGATAGAAAATTTTAACAGTATGCTTTTCATGGAAAGAAGAATCAGCAAGGAAACTAAGCACCAGATGAATTGGCAATCCTTAATTAAGTTAACTGCACACTTAAATTTCTAAAAAAAATTGATGGACCCAGTTGCAGACTCATACATGGGCTGCTTACTAGGAAGCTTTGACAAAAGGGACTGCAAGCTATCAAGTCTTGTCCGTAGTATTGTAATTTTCCTCCGAATTGCAGATAAGTAACGTTGTGTATCTGGACCTGAAGGAGGCAAAGAACCCCTTTCGGAAATCATGGCACTGACATCATCAGAAAGTTTTGATGCTTCACTGAACTCCCTCATCCATGAGTCGGAAGAAGAAGCCATTGCACCTGAAGGATAACACAGATTCATTCAGAGGCACATCATGCATAAACATTAAATAAGAAAGTTTAGGCAAACATCAATGATGAAAAATAATACGCTTGCTGCTTTCACACATTTTGGTGGGAAATAATTATTTATAGGAAGAATGTAATTACAAACCACGGCAGGTCTTCACCTAAAGGGGACATATCACCCCAACTGGGAAAAACTGGAGCAGTCCAGTTACGCAAGTAGAGTCTAGAATCTCACAAGACCACAAGGAGGGGAGGTTTTTCCATCTTCATCCATTTGATGACAAGCTGAAAATTCTAACAAGTCCATCAATTATGGTGCAATGTGTGAAGGAGAGAAATATCTCCTGAAGCCTTTAAATTTGGTTCAAATGAGTGACCCAGCCCAACATAAACAATAAGGGATTTCAAATACTCTACAATGTATACCAAACTGCAAGACTTGATATACCACAGACAAAATCTCTAAAAGCTCATCAAAATAGCTAATTTGTCTTTATTCTTTTTTGATCAGTAACCACCAAACCAATCTACCAATGAAAATATTGCCTTAAGAATAACAACCAAACAAATCCCATCTGATCCCCAGACTACATTGTACAGTGACCAAATCAATTGAAATATTCAATAGTTTCAGAATTAAGAATATCAAAATCATAAATGGCAGAATGGTGGGGATTCGGAGTAGTCTCGACTCTCGCCACAAAATCATCAAACACAGAGAACAGTTTTGTCAGCTTTTTTCATACAAAAGGTTTCCTGAAAGGTTGTGTTCTCCCCATTATAAAACCAAACAGAATTCGAACAATTCCGTAAGAGATAAATATCAACCAGTCAATTAATCTCTAAAACCCTAAATTGCAAACCCTAAATTGCAAAAAAGAAAAGATTCCCTCACACATCCAACCAATTCATCAAATCTTGCAAATTAGAAACTAAAGAAAACGACTCTCTGTAACGTGGAGGGATGAATGTTAGGAATGTTAGAAATGACTGCATAATATCAAATCTGTTGTGGCAATTCAACGTAAACCCAGAATTTCTTTACCTTTTTGGTGCAAATGGAATCAAATTGAAAAGTTGAAATCGATCGATTAATTGGAGGAACAGCTAGAGAGAGAGAGGAGCTGAGGAGAGAGAAAGCTTGCTCGATCAGAAAGTCAAAAAATTAGTTGTCTCCAGAGAACCAGTCTCCACTTATAACCCGACTCTTGGCGCGTTTAAATTCATTAATACACCTGAGCCCTGTTTCTCTTATACACGTGAGTTATGTTTGGTCAAAGTACGACCTCACAAATTCGTCTAAACACAAAACGATGAAAAATCAACGGTTTAAGATTGAGGTTGATTTATATTGTACAGTGTCCACCTCGATCCAGTACGACAAAATGTATTAAACTCCATGACCAAAGCGAACGGTACAATTTTTGTTAAGCCCAAATATTTACCGCTAGATTTTTTCTCGAGATTTGTTTCGCGGTAATCTCCATGAGCTAGGGCGAATGCCAACACTTCCAATTCCAACAACGTAAAGTCGACAACTTCCGTTCGTCCTCTCCCAGCTCTGCAACTCTTTCTCTCTCTTCTCTCTCTCTGTTCAACAATGGAGGCTCTCTCATTCGCCCCCACACGCTTGAGTTCAATGAGAACCCAGAAGGGTGCGAAACAAACGAGAAACAAGCATTCGATTGCTATTATATATGCTAGAGGAACGGCTGAGATCCCACAGAAACCCTCGAAAGTTAACTTACCTGAGAAACCGTTGCAAAATTCTTCTTCTTCTTCAATATCTCATCTGAAAAGGGTTTCAGCTGAGTCGTTGCAATATGAAAGCGGTTATCTCGGTGCCGTACCGAAGGACAATTCGTCTTCAGAGGACGGAAACAGATATGGAGGTCCAGATGCCATGGCTGACTTGACAAATATTCTCACTTCAAAGGTTTACGACGTCGCTGTTGAATCTCCATTGCAATACGCGCCTAAGCTTTCGGAGAGGATTGGGGTTCATATCTGGCTCAAGAGAGAGGATCTTCAACCTGTAAAAGCCCCATTTTTTTTTTTATCTTATCAGTTCCTTTTATGTTATTAAATTTCGGATCTTTTTTCTTCTCCAATTACACTTTTGCTATGCAAGTCAGAATCTTTTTTTTTTACGGGCCCTGTTTTGATTCATTGCAACAGCTTTTGTTCTTGATGTAAAATTTAATTTCTTCTTTGTCCATTAATTTAGTCTCATGCTTCTGATTCTTTTTGTTTCTCGTTTCAATTTTGTTTGTATTTTCTAAGTAGAAATTGTTTTGACGTTTCATCAGTGTAATTGAGGAATTGGAGTGGAAATTTGTATAAATAAGTTGCTAGTGACGAATTCAGTTATTTGGCGCCATAGGATTTTGTATTTAAGCTTGATATTTTGTCCTTATTAGTCTTTTCCTGCTTCTGACTGATTCTTTGTTTTGGAGGAAAATTTCTTAATTTTGGTTTCTCGTTTGGATTATATGTGTTTTCTAATTAGATTGATAGTGACAATTTTGGTAATTGGTGCCATAGGTTTTCTCATTTAAGCTACGGGGAGCTTATAACATGATGGCGAAGCTCTTGAGGGAGCAGTTGGATAGAGGGGTTATTTGCTCGTCTGCTGGAAACCATGCTCAAGGGGTTGCTTTGGCTGCCAAGAAACTGAGTTGTGATGCTGTGATTGTTATGCCTGTTACAACGCCAGAAATCAAGGTTGGGTTTGGTTTGAAATCGAATTTAACATGTCTTCTTTTATTCATTTCTAATCTCTTTTAAACTTTGTACTTGGTTACAATGCCAGAATTCAAGGTTGGGTTTGATTTGAAATTGAAATAAACATCTCTTCTTTTATTCATTTCCAATCTCTTTTAAACTTTGTAATTTGATCAGTGGAAATCCGTTGAGAGGTTAGGTGCAACAGTTGTTCTTATTGGAGATTCATATGATGAAGCTCAAGCACATGCTAAACAACGGGGTGAAGAGGAAGGTCGGACTTTCATACCTCCTTTTGATCATCCCGACGTCATTATGGGGCAGGGAACTGTTGGCATGGAGATTATACGTCAAACACTAGGCCCATTACATGCAATCTTTGTTCCTGTTGGTGGTGGTGGGCTAATAGCTGGAATTGCCGCTTACGTAAAGCGGGTTTCTCCACAGGTTTGTGAGTTTCAAATTCAGTTCTTCATTTCTAAGTTGATTTACAAGAGATCTATTTGTTTCACTAATTGAACCATTCATTAATAGCTTAGACATGTTATGTCCTCAATGCAGATAAAGATAATTGGGGTTGAACCCTCTGATGCAAATGCTATGGCGTTGTCTTTGGATCATGGACAGCGAATCATGCTGGAGCAGGTCGGAGGTTTTGCAGATGGGGTAGCTGTTAAAGTGGTTGGAGAAGAAACTTTCCGCTTGTGTAAGCAGTTGGTAGATGGAGTGGTTCTTGTCAGCCGTGATGCTATCTGTGCGTCAATAAAGGTGAGATGGAAAAGCTGTTCATCTAAATTGTGGTTCCTGTGGTGTTTCATTAGTTACTATGTTCTTTCACCAAAAGTAGACAACATTTCCATTCAAATATTAACTTCCACAGAATCCTATGAGGGGAATATTTTAAATAAGATGACACCCTGTTGTTGTCATCATACACTTAAACAACTTGTCTTTCTGCATTAACTCTCAACAGAGTTTCCTGTTTAACACTTAATGACATTTGAGTCTGAACTGAGAGTGCTAAAAAAAATGGTGTAATCAGCTATCTAACTCGTACGTGATGAAGTTTTTCTTTCAACAGTTTTCCTCTTTATGTAGACTATGCTTACTCTGTGAGTTCTCTAAGTAGATATTAGTAGGCAACATTCTGCGGCTGCTAGATCTGATTAATTACAGTGCCATTATTCCTCTCTTGATCTACCTATTTTTGGTGTCAGAATTTCTCTACAGAAACTAGGAATTAGTGTGAACCTTAGAACTTCACATGACTGTTGCATAAAGTGCAACTTCCCCTGCCAACTAGACAAATTCAACTACTATTTACTAAGACACTAGATTCTTATTCTTCTTCTTCTGTGAGCAAGGGTTGGATGTGAGGCTATGAGTTCTGCTATTCGGCAGTTTAAGTTTTTGATTTTTAATATTAGCGCTCCCTTTGCAGGATATGTTTGAGGAGAAAAGGAGCATTCTGGAACCAGCAGGTGCTCTTGCCCTTGCTGGAGCAGAGGCATACTGCAAGTACTATGGCCTCAAAGGTGAAAGTGTTGTAGCAGTAACCAGTGGGGCGAATATGAACTTTGATAGATTGAGGTTGGTAACTGAACTTGCTGATGTTGGTAGGAAACGGGAGGCTGTCCTCGCAACCTTTATGCCGGAGGAAGTAGGGAGTTTTAAACGATTTTGTGAAATGGTATAGAGCAAATGCTCTCTAGAAACTTTTCAAGTTACATTGGTCTTGTTACATGCCAGGCTATCAACTAATGATCATTTTTGTGTTGGCAGGTGGGAGCTATGAATATCACTGAGTTCAAATACAGATATGATGCTAGTAAAGAAAAAGCTCTTGTTCTCTACAGGCAAGTTCTTATTGATTTTTTATCCACTAAGGAAATGCAAACTTTTTTTTTGGGTAAAAATCTGCACTTGTTTGTGAAAAGAGATTTCCAGTATATTTGTTCAATCTTTTCCCCTAAATCTTAATGTAAGAGAACTTTATAATAATGTTAGGTTCTTGCAGAATCCACTAAGTAATTTATACCTCAGTTTATGAGATGTTCAAAAGGAAGATTAACTCCTTGATATGTATCTCTTATTGGTTTGTTTTTATTTGTAGTGTGGGCCTCCATACAGTTTCCGGGCTCGAAGCTATGATGGAAAGGATGAGAACTTCACAACTTCAAACGATCGATCTCACAAATAACGACTTGGTTAAAGATCATCTACGGCATTTGGTAAGCATCTTGACCAACTTAACTCCCATTTTTCATGTTGCTGAGGCTTAAGACTCTGTTGGCTGGTTTAATACTTTAATATGTTGCTTATTTCGGAATGCCTTTATCCTACTAGTTAACAACAAAGGAAATCTTCAGCCTGGTAATTAAGACAGATGGATTTAAGTATAATTCGGGTATTTGATACCTCACGATATTAGTTATTTTTGTAACCTCACTGGACTTTGTTATCTCCTGCAATTAACAAGGAAATGTCATAATAAGTGGTATGGAGTGTTGCTCCAGAAAATCATTTCTTGTATGTCTATCATGAGAGAGGGAGGATTACATCCACAAAGGTTATCTTGCCCTGGAGTGATTACTAGCTGTTGTTGGTTAGTGCTATTGCTTCTTGGTTGCGAGATTTGGTTTTGATTTCATTTTCTTTTGGATTTCTTTCAGATGGGTGGCCGTTCTAATGTCCAAGATGAACTTCTTTGTCGGTTTGTATTCCCTGAGAGGCCAGGTGCACTGATGAAATTTTTGAATGCCTTCAGTCCACGTTGGAACATTAGTTTGTTTCATTACCGAGCACAGGTTTGTCATTTAACACCATTTTGCAAATTGCCTTACAGATGTGTAAACTGCCCTTTTCTTATTTCTGCGTTTGTGTTTGTTTCTCTATTTATTTTGTTTACTATCTATCAACCTTAAATTTTGGTGGTATTTGTTGTAAGTGATCTCCTTTTTATTTAATAGGGTGAAACAGGTGCAAATGTGTTGGTAGGCATCCAAGTTGGACAAACTGAGATGGATGAGTTTCGTGATCGTGCCAACAGTCTTGGATTTGATTACACTGAAGAGATCTGTAATGAAGCCTTCCGTCTTCTAATGCAGTAATCGGAAGCCGGCTGGTTTATGTACACACCTTTAGGTGATGTGGTCTGATGCTTATCGAAGCCCAAGGAAAGGCATAGGCATGTAAGTAATTGATGCCTTGAGGTCTTTATTAAGTGTAGAGCGAGGCCATATATCCTTCTTCTATTATTCGCTGCTGTTTGTCTTTATCTGGTTTATAATTCGATTGGATTTTTCTCAGACTTTTACTATTCGTGGTAGTGTTGATCCCTTGTAAGCGTGTCTCAGGAAAAAAAGAAAAAAAGAAGCAAAAGAAAAATATATTGTTCCTTAATGTAATACGAGAATGTTGTTCTAGTTGCTTATTGATGTCAAAGTTCAAATCTCAAAGCCGAAAGAATAAGAGCTGATGTTCTAAATTGTTGTTGAATTAGAAGTTTGTAAACTGTATATACATTTTTTTTTATCGGCTTCATCACGTGTATAGTTAGATATTCTTTTGGATGTATGGATCAAAAAATGCTTTTTCTATTGTATGCAGGGGCAATCATGGTGTTTGGACCTGATCATAATGAAAAGGGAGAGAGCTAATGACATTCGTAATATGATATTAGTACTCAATGACATTTCTATCATTCAGGATGCATGTTATTTCTTCTGGCTCATCCAGCAGATGGATCCAACTAGAAAGATCTCTTGGGCCAAAAATTTCAGCCATGTGTATTCCCTTAGTAACCGAAACCTTGGTATAGGGGTGACGCTCCCGCTCTGGAACCTCGCGCTCCCGCTTCGAACTACGCTCCGACGCTCCCGCTCCGAATGTATTTTAGAACTAAGAACATTTTTTAATCGGCCGCTCTGACGCTCCCGCTCCCACTTTCGTTCCCGCTCCGACCCGCGCTCTGGTTACTTAGTGTATTCCTTCCTTGCTGCCAAAAGTGTTGATAGTAGTGTTACAGCCTGTTTTTGAATTGCTCTTCATTATGGACCACGATTTAAGTATTGCTTTCTGTTATCAGCTATGACGTTGGATTTACAATATGTTGTCCAGTCCAAACAGTGGCAAAAGTTTGTCAAAAAAATACTCATTTAGGGAAATTTTCAAACCATGTTATAACTGTAAAGCATTGAACATTTAAATTGCACATGGCATGTATACAAGTAAGAAGGAGATGATGGTCTTAGAAAAGCATGGAACCCTAGAAATATTTCCTCTTTTTGTTTATTTATTTTGTTTTAGTTTGTTTTGTTTGGGTACCTCTGACATTCTTTCTCAACTAGATGCTTTGGCTTCCCAACTAACCTCAATCAATTCAAACTAATGCTCTCTTTTACTTCCCCATGTCATAGGTAGGTTATGGTTTTGGTGTGATGAGGACTTCTGTTTTTGAAATCCACAACACAAGTGCTTGTAATTTATGTACCAGTCTGATTCCTTGATGGTGATGGGGTCTGTGAGTGTTTAAGATTGTGACAGAGCTTGGCACACAGTACAAAATTACTGTTCACAGAGAGGTGAATTAACCCGCCCCCTGCAAGAGAGAGAAACTGGTGATTACAGTCCCATGGTTTCCATGTAAAATCTTATATCACTGAAAAATAAATGGAGGAAATAACTAAACTTGAAAACAAATTGTGTTCGGATTTCTCTCGTCTAGAGACTCTAGACACGGCATACCAGATTTTCCATGGAGGTCATCCAACTGTTACACACTCAGGTATATGTAAAACCGGGTTTAGCATATCCTTCTCCTTAATAGGTACTGCTACAAATACTGAATATCTGATTCTATGCCCCATTCTTTGACGATCAGGATCGAAAATTGTAGAAATTTTTATGGATTAAAAATTGTGACAATTGAATCTATCTTCCTTTTTTCCTCTCTTTTGAGTGTGAACTGTGAACTAAAAACTCAACATGCATTAATACTTCAGATATACAAACACATGCAACCTTAGCTGCAACTGCGCAGGTGCCTTGGAACCGTAGCCCTTCCCACAAGTAATTGCACCTTAACTACACCTCTTCAAACTCATCCTTTCTCTTAAATGCCCAACTCACCTACCTTACCTTATTCACCTCTCTCTCTCTCTCTCTGTGTGTGTGTTTGTGTTAAAAGACGCCTAGTAACTTTCATTGTTACCAAGTGTCAAAAGATGGGCTTCTCAAGAACACTCGCATGTACTTCTCTTCTTCTTGTTATTCTCTTCTCTGTGGTTCATGGGCAGCTTGTTCCTGCATTTTTCATCTTTGGAGACTCTGTTGTTGATGTGGGTAACAACAACCAACTTTACACTCTTGTAAAAGCAAACTTCCCTCCATATGGAAGGGACTTTGTTTCACACTCACCAACAGGAAGGTTCTGTAATGGAAAGCTAGCCACTGACTTCACTGGTACACTCAATCACAAAAACCACTTCTTCTTTTTTTCCTTCTCTGTAGATTCCCTATCTTCTTTTTCTTCTCCATTTCATTCTCTAATGGGTTTGTCTTGTTCGTTTATCTTTAAACACAGCTGAAAACCTTGGCTTCACTTCTTACCCACCTGCTTATCTTAGCCCTGAAGCCAAAGGAAAGAACCTCTTGACTGGATCCAACTTTGCCTCTGCTGCTTCTGGTTATTATGATAGAACAGCACAACTATATGTAAATAATATTGAGAAACAATCTCTCTCTCTCTCTCTAAATTACATATATGTTTTAAGTGTAGCTTCTTCTTTTAGTACTTAACCTGGTTGGATTTTGTTGGTTGTAGCATGCAATTTCATTGACACAACAGCTAGAGTACTACAAGGATTACCAGAGAAAGGTGGTGAAGATTGCAGGGAAATCCAAAGCTGCATCTATCTTCTCTGATTCAATCTACCTGATAAGTGCTGGGAGTAGTGACTTTGTTCAGAACTACTACATCAACCCTCTTCTCTACAAATCCTACACACCTGATCAGTTCTCAACCCAACTCCAGAAATCCATCTCTTCCTTCATCCAGGTTTCTATACACCAATTCCACACTTGAAGTCATCACAACATTACACTACATGACCTCTACTAGCTAAATACTATTTCTTTACTGGCTTTTATCATTTTTTTTATAGGAGTTAAATTACAATCAAATTTTTCTTATTCTCCCTCTTCCCCTATTTTACAATATTTACTTCGTCAATCATAAACATCACTCTCACATATTAGACTGCAAGTTCAACTTTGAAATTCCAATTTTGAAAGATATCTTAATTTAGATATTAATTAACAAGTTTGCAACAGAATCTATATGGGTTGGGTGCGAGGAGGATCGGTGTAACGTCGCTACCTCCAATTGGATGTTTGCCGGCAGCCATCACCCTGTTTGGTGCAGGGAGTAACCAATGCGTGGAGAGGCTAAACAAAGATGCAGTGTCGTTTAATAACAAGCTAAAGAGCACGGTTGAGGGGTTGCAGAAGAAGTTGTCTGGTCTCAAAATGGTCACCTTTGACATCTACCAGCCTCTCTTTGATCTTGTCACCAAACCCTCTGATCATGGTTCGTACTTAATTACATTTGAAAACCAAGGCATTACAGGGTTAGTGGGATTTGATGTATATTGTGTTTAATTACAGGGTTCTTCGAGACGAGGAAGGCGTGCTGTGGGACAGGGACGATAGAGACGTCGCTACTTTGCAACTCAAGGACGGCGGGAACGTGTTCGAATGCCACTGGATATGTATTCTGGGATGGATTTCATCCATCTGAAGCTGCAAACAAGATCTTAGCTGATGATCTCCTCCTTCAGGGCATCTCTCTCATATCCTAATTAAACATGCTGCTGCTGATGCTGATCACACTACTCAAAACATCTCTCTCCTCAGCTGTTTATTTTTCTTTTATATACATTTCAATGGATGTTAGAATTAAAAGATGTATTAGAATTAATGTAGGTGGTATTAGTTTAGTAGTTAATTAATTTGAGTAGCTAGCTAGTTGTTGATGAGGGGTCTTAATTAGTTGTTAATTATGTGTAACCGTGACATCCTTGTGATGGATTTCTATAGAGGAATAACTTGGGATTTCCTTTGTGATGAAATTTATACATGGCTCATTTTCTTGAATAAGATTGTTAAGTGGCGGCGTTGCATCTTATTAATCTCTCTTACCAAGATTTATGAATTATGATCTCATTTGGATGAAAACTGATCCAATTTCTGACTAACAAAACTGAAACAAGACATTTGAAATTTTGAACCATTTATAGAATATTGTTAAATGTGTTTGGTGAGATGGTCATGATTTTCGATTTCCATTAATTTTTTTGTATCTGGAATGGTTCATATTAGACTGACTCCGGGGATTAGGCGAGTACTCGAAGAGGACCCGAATACCCAGATCTGCAAAAAAAAAAAAGGTTCATATTATGAAAATTAATCTGGCCAAGTTTAATCAACTTGTGTTATTCTTAGCCATAAAAAATAGAGTACAAGTATGAAAGTTATATTCATTATAACTGGTTCTGGTATTCAATGGAACCAGACCCGAAATTATTTGAATCTGGAACGATGAAACCGACTTACATTATTTTTTCTTTTTTATTATTCAATCACTCGTAATATTTTTGGACATAAGAAAAATAAATAAAGTATCGGAATTGAAATCTCCAAGAACGGACCGGAACCAAACCTGACTTCGAGATATTTAATAAGTTCCAGTTCTTGGCAGTTCGATAACCAAACCGGAACCGAACCGTTGACGCCCCTGATTGGCTGATTTCCCCGTAGATATATCATCTTCAGAGAAAAGATAATACCTCCGCCGTAGGACGTTATGTTGCCGCTTTTTTTACATGGCCACTACCGTCCACCCCTCGTCTCTTCTACTCGCTGTCCCCCAAAAGCCCCAGCAACGGCGCCACCACCACCATTACCAATCTCTTCCTCTCCGGCCAGCAACCACAACTTCTGTTCTTTCTCTCACTAAACCAAAATCATCCAACACACTCACCTCTTCTTCTTCCTTCCAAATTCCTTTGAACCCACAAATTCCAATCCCCACCCACCAACAATTACATCCTACGTACCCTTCACAACCTCTTCCCAATCTTCCCTCAACCAGTGACGATCCTGAGTCTCTCTCCGACCACTATCACCATCTCCTACGCCTCTCTGTTCCTCGCCATGACTTCAACCTTACTAGAGCTGTTCACGCTGCAATTTTCAAGCTGGAAGAAGACATCGACCTCATCAACACTCTTATCGCTACTTACATCAAGCTGGGTCGAATTGTTGATGCCCATAATTTATTTTCCTCCTTATCTTTTCCTAATGTGTTCTCTTATACGTCCATGATTTCTGCTTATGCCAAGTCCAATCGAGAAAACGAAGCAATACAACTCTTTTTCTTGATGAGAAGTTCAGGTATTGAACCCAATTCCTTTACTTTTGTTGCAATTTTGACTGCCTGTAATGGAATCATGAATACACGATTTGGTTTTCAAATCCATTCGCTCGTAATTAAAATGGGTTACTGTTCATTCACTTACGTTTCAAATGCACTTATGTGTGGGTATGTAAAATGGGGTTCTGTCAATTGTGCAACTCAGTTGTTTGATGAAATGCCTCAACGAGATTGGGCTTCATGGAATACTATGATATCTTGTTTGGTGAAAGATTTACAATATGAGAGAGCTTTTGAGCTCTTTCGTGAATGGCAGAAAATTGATAGTTTTAGAGCTGATCATTTCACAATTTCGAGTCTTCTAACTGCCTCGAAGGAGTGTTTTAGTTTCATGAAAGGCCGAGAAATTCATGCTCATGCTCTTAAGATTGGGTTTGAATCCAATGTTAGTGTGAACAATGCACTTATTGGGTTTTACACTTATTGTGGTAGTGTAAAAAATGTGGTTGCTCTGTTTGAAAGGATGTGTGTAAAAGATGTTATAACTTGGACCGGAATGGTTACTGGATATATGGAATTTGGATTGGTGGAATCAGCAATGGAGGTTTTTAATCAGATGCCAATGAGGAATTGTATTTCGTATAATGCTCTTTTAGCAGGGTTTTGCAAGAACGGAGAAGGTTTACGAGCTTTGGAGGTCTTTCGAGGAATGTTGGAGAACACCTTGGAGTTATCAGATTTCACTTTAACTAGTATAATTAATGCTTGTGCAGTGGTTACGGAAGTGAAGATCAGCAAACAGATTCACGGGTTCGTGATTAAATCTGGTTACGGATCAAATAACGCTTGGATTGAAGGAACATTGATCGATATGTGCACAAAGTGTGGAAGAATGATTGATGCTCAGAAGTTGTTTAGCAAGTGGTTGTATAAGCAGAACGAATCGATTGTTTGGACATCAATGATTTGTGGTTATGCTCGAAATGGACAGCATAATGAGGCAATGTCTCTTTTCTGCAAGATGCAAGCTGATGGAGATTTATTGGTGGATGAAGTGGCATCTACTGCAGCTCTTAGTGTGTGTGGATCTTTAGGCTTCCATGAAATGGGGAAACAGATCCACTGTTATACTCTTAAGTCTGGTTTTCTATCTGATTTACAGGTGGGGAATTCCATTTTTAGTATGTATTCAAAGTGTGGAAACATGGAAGATGCAGTTAAGTTTTTCGATCTGATGCCAAAACATGATATAGTTTCGTGGAACGGTTTGATCACCGGCCATATTCTTCACAGGAATGGAGACAGTGCATTGGATGTATGGTTGACAATGGAGAAGATTGGTGTAAAACCAGACTCTATCACCTTTATGTTGATTCTTTCAGCTTATAAATATACAAAATCAAACTCAAACTCGTTAGATTCTTGTCGAGGCTTGTTTCTGTCCATGAAAAATCTCTATGGAATTGAACCCACTTCTGAACACTATGCTTGCATGATTGGTGTTTTGGGTTACTGGGGTTGCTTTGATGAGGCGGAAGAAATGATCAATAAGATGAATTTTGAATCTGATGCTTTGGTATGGCGTGCATTACTTGATAGTTGTAGATTGCGATCAAATACAAAACTTGGAAGATTGGCTGCAAAGCATCTTCTTGCTATAGAGCCAAAAGATCCGGCTTCATATATACTTGTTTCAAATCTGTATTCTGCATCTGGGAGATGGCATTGCTCCGAAAAGATTAGGGAGGAGATGAGAGAGAAGGGGTTGAAGAAGAACCCATCTCAAAGCTGGATCATTCATGAAAATAAGATCCATTCGTTTTTTGCAAGAGATAAATCTCATTCGAGTACGAAAGATATCTACAGTGGGTTGGATATACTGATATTAGAATGCATAAAAGCCGGATACATCCCTGATACCAGCTTTGTTCTTCATGAAGTAGAGGAGCATCAGAAGAAGGATTTCTTGTTCTATCATAGTGCAAAGCTGGCCGTTACGTATGGACTTCTGATGACTAAGCTGGGAAGACCTATAAGAGTTGTGAAGAACATCCATCTCTGTGGGGACTGTCACACATTTTTTAAGTACGTTTCGACTGTAACCAGAAGAGAGATCTTTTTCAGGGACGCTTCTGGTTTTCATTGTTTTAGAAATGGTGAATGTTCATGCAGAGATTACTGGTAACTAAAATTTCAGAGTAAGTTGTGGATGATATCACCAGCTCAACCCATCATCATCTTCAATGTTGAGAAGTTTTGTAACTTTGTATTGTTTTATTTGTTGAGTAGTATATACTATATAGCTGTTGTAACATAATCAATATTTAATTAGTTATTAGTTCTTCAATGAGAATGTAGACTAAATGGATTTTGATTGATTTCATAGTGAAGGGAGACAACTTCTTGCAGGTAAAAAGAGATACAAGATGCTCTACCGTAAAATAACTTCAAATATATATCTTTAGTTAATTGCAACTCAGGAGCAGCAACATAATGTCTGAATAAAAAACACGAGTATCAAGTATTTGTCGTTCAAATATAGTAACCTACCTCTTAACAGTTATTAAAATTCAAAAATTTATTAGAATTATATCTCTAGAATACCATCAAAATGTATTTAAAAACAAAATAATAAATTAAAAAACAATTTTATTTTTTTGTATAAATAATTTTAATTTTAATTTCTGGTTCCCCAAAATATTGGTGAAATCTTAAAAAAAATCCCCAAAACGAGCAAAGATCTTAAGTGGGCTTGAAGTGGCCCCCGAAACACTACATAGTTCACATAAGTAAATACAAGTTCACACCAGAAATCAAAAATCAATGATGTGAGTAGAGAGAGAGAGAGATGGATTACAGTCTAGCGGCGTTGAAGCTATTGTGTGGACAACTCAAGAACGCTAGGCAGACCTCTTCTCAGTCCGCCATGACTATCGACGGCATACTCTTCCAGCGAGCTTGGCTTCAGGTTTTTATTCCCCCAAAATACCCTTCTTTTTTCTCACTGTTAACTCCATCTACTAAGATCACTTGTACATAGCAAAGTGCAGGGCATTTTGGTCTCAAGCTCAGAGGGAGGTCATTTTTTTCTCGACGACGGGACTGGCGTTATCGAACTATTTCTCTCCAACGAATTCCGCCATCGAGACTGGAAGATAGGTCATCTGGCGCACTTTAGCCATTTTTCTCATTTTTTGGTTTTTTGCAGAAAGGACACATCTTAGCCATTTTTCACCTCCTCTTCTATATGTGCAGGAATGTACGTTATGGTTGTTGGGGCTTATGTGGTCCGTACTGGTGGTGATTCTCCAATGATCAAGGTAAAGTACCCCTCTAGGTTTTCCCTGTGTTTTGATCACTTCGTAGCAGAAAAACTAGAGCTTTTTTGGTTTGTAAATTATAAATTGAGATCCGAGAAATCCAATTATAAATCCAATTATGCCCAATTGTGTGTAGTTATCTGTGAATTAAGTGTTTGGTTGAACGTCTAATGAAATTTGTAACTTTAAAAAAGTGCTTTTGTTGTCTCTTTGGTATCTGCTTCGGCGAGAATTCAAGTTTTAATCTCCAATTTTGAGACCATCTTCTTACAGAAATCTACCACTAAATATCAATCTATAATTACCACTTGATTCTTCTTAAATTTATGCAGATGTTTTAGCTCTTGTAAACCTACCTACTATTCATGTTACTCAGGTTTCCAAACAAATTACTTCAGGCTATTCAGATTCAGACTTCTCTTGAAACCAATACAATTGTTTAAGATTGTTCAAGTTTTGTTCTGGAAAACTGTACCTTGTTATAATTGCTTGAAGATTAGAATTGGGTTTTTCTTGAGAACATCAGTAAATAAATTAGTGTAGTTTTGTTATCACATTTTAAGATGGATTACATGATGATGATCACATAATTTTTTGTAAGTTGGTGAACCTGTGTCTGTTTTTGTATGTTGTTCTGAGTAGTGAGAACTGCATTGGCAGCTTTGCTTCTTACAGGGTTACTCTTTCTTTCTCTTTCTCCATGGAAGTTAAGAAATCAGTCTGTTTAGTTTATTTACACTCCAATGTTAAAAATTTACTTTATCAGAATGTAAGTTCCTCGTTAATGATTCTAAGAGCAGTGGCAAACAATAATTTGTACTGGGGACTGGAACACTGGAAGAAGACTAGTCACAATTTGCTATGAAAAACTTGAATGGAAAATACGAACATGAGGACGATCACACACTGGCACAAACTTTAGACAAACAATGTTGTATGTGTTTCTCTATCTTGCTAAACAATGTTGCTTCAAACTGCAGGTACACAAGATGGTTGATCTTTCAGCTTTTCCTGATCGAGAGGCTATGTGGCATCTAGAAGTCATTGAGGCTTACAAATTGTTCTACCAGTCTTCATTTGAAGAATGAACGATCTTCGTATGAATCCATACTGGTCATTTTCCTACAACAAATGTGTCTGAAAAGCTTGTTAACCTGCCTTCCTGTCTATCGGCCCACACTATTGCCCACACCCATATATTTCATGTTAGAAGCTCACTCATGAAATGTATGGATCAAGAAAAAGTTTGACCTAGATATTTCCCAGAGTTTTGAGGTGTTATTGTCAATGAGGGAAGAAATGCTATCTCTGCACATTAAGAGGAAGTCTCAGAACCAAACCAGATTGAAGAATCATACTGAGTTCTTTCATGTTGAAGCTTCTAATGAAGTGAATGACCATTTGCTAATATGCTGTATTACTGTGAATATTTGCATTGAATGTATTTGAAATTTTAAATTGAATCTCACATTCATGGGTGTTCGGTGCCATAATGCAAATAGTTGTGCATGGAAATATTTGCATTGACAGACCAAGCAATAACAATGCAAATTTTTGTAAATATTTGTTGGTTAAAAAATTCAAACATTGCAAAATTTTGTATATTATACATTGACACTGGAACCTGAGAGCTTAACCAGGATCATCCAGCTAGTTGTAGGTGTGGCATTGTCCTCTTCTTTCACAATTTAACCAAACTGCCGTTAGAATATTGTTCATAAGATGTTTGATGTATAGTAATATATGTAAGAGGAGGGATATTGCACCCCATTACATGAAGGAGGATGATCAAAGTGCTGATTTTTGTGAAGTTGATCTGTTCACTATGTTGAAAATTCAGCCCATTTTATAATTTATAACCCTCTCAAATCAACACTTCAAAATTAGTAAATTTTATATTTTTTTTAGAGTTGATTTATTAAATTTTTTATTAGATGGTAAGGAGAATGTCTGTACTAAAAATCAGTGCTTCGATCATCTCCTCCATTTAGGTCCACGTCACTGTAAAAGTCTATAATTTTAATGTGGCTTCCACTTGTCAATGACCACATGACCCAAGGATTGAGTTTCTGTGACAATGATCTTTTCATTGTGTAGATTAACATCAACTCATAGATCATTTACATATGGTTGTAGGCATGCAATCGCAAGCTACTATAAACAGTGTAAAAGTAAATGTAGTGTTCATAAAAAAAAAAAAATGGAGTATTAGTATTGTCGATCTTAGTTTTATGTTTCACCAACCTTTTTATTAGATTATGCTTACCCCTATCGATGATCTCCTCATAATGTGGACCTCCAAACCAGTATAAACACATAAGTGTAAGTGTAATATTAATTGTTAATAGAGAAAAAATGAGGTATTACTTCTTTAGCGGATGCGCTCATTTCCTAGACGTAAAGAAGGAGCTTAAAAACACATGTAATACACGTGTGACACGGGACTCGTTGATACAATGAGGCTTCGCCTTGGCGTAGAAAGCCCGCAAATTCAAACTCGCGCCAACCCTTTAGCCTATATTTACTGGTTGGGCAAATTGGAATTTGTTAGAGGGACGTTTTTGGTGGGAAGTCTGAATTTTGAACAAACCCTTTCAATTTCTGAGGTCCGACTCCAATCTCATGGCACCTGAAGAAGCAGCGTCTGGAATCGAACACGAAGACGAAGAAGATGAAGTAGAAGAAGAAAGGACTGAAGAAGCGTATAACCCTTCTGCCCCTTCGTCTGAGGTAATAAACCCTACTGTTACTCCAAGTTGTTCATTTTTCGAACAGAACCCTAGTTCAATTCCTGCATAATAATCTCATGAAAAACTAGGGTTTCTTTTGCACTTCATTTCTGATTGACGGGGACCTAGTTGTTTACTGTGACTGGAACCGCGTATGCAGCGGGGTTGGAACCTGATGCCATTCCTCGTAGGAATATAGATTTCATTTTCTTACAGTTGCCCTAATTGGACGATCACACTCGTCTCATGTATCTCTCACTAATTTTCTTTCTGGACGATAGTCTGTAAGAATAGTTGGTTAGATTTCCTTCTCTTACAATTCCCCTAATTGGACGTTCATACTCATAACTAAGACGTTTTTGGTTTTGTTTAAATCTAAAAAAATTTAGACCCTTGAAATTTGAACTATTTCCCACCATTTCTATGACCAATTTTACGCCCAGTAATTTAAGAGAAAAACACTAGAACCAATTGTTTGTCCTTGGTAATGTGTTTTGATGCTAAGAAATCATCAAATAATGAATGACTCATATGCTCCCCCTAAAAAAAAATGACTCATATGCTTGTTTCATTTTCTTCCTTTTGTTCTACAGTTATTTGACGTTTCAACCACGGTCGATCCCAGCTATATAATCTCTCTGATAAGGAAACTTCTACCGTTCAATGTGAGGGATAATCATCGTGACCATGGAGTGAACGGTCGTGTTGGTTCTGTTGAAGAGGGTTCAGAAGCTGTTATTGTTGAAGAAAGTACAGCAGTTATTGCCAGTCCCAGTGTTCAAACCTTCTCTAACAATAGAACTGATGTGATGGACATTCCTGATGATCATGATGGGCTTTCCTGTCGAAATGAAGGAGGTCAGATCTTGTTAGATAGTTCTGAGCATCGTGAACTGTCAGCACAGGAACAAGCCTGGGAAGAGTATGGCTGCATTTTGTGGGACCTTGCTGCTAATAAAACTCATTCAGAGTTCATGGTACTTGATCTTTTTGCTGCTTCAATCTACCTTTTGCTTAATGTCCCTAATATTTCTTTAGATTTATACTTGTGGCTTGCATCTTAAGATTACAAACTGCAACCCCTCTGTTTCATTATTCTACATTAAGATACTAGAAAAGACTCGACAAAATCACTTATTACAAGAAAAATAAAAAGAACAAAGAAAGAATTAAGTCAAAATATTTGGACTTCTTTTTGGTGATTTGATGCAGTTAATTCATGATCTATTGCTTCTTTGATGGTACAATCTTCTTCCCTCTGTGAGTCTTGCTAATCCCTGTCTTACATTCTCATTCGTCAGATCTTCTGTTTTTCTTCTCCCTATGTGTATATTCTTCATCCCTTTTCTTGAGTGAATATGGGCAAAGCAATCTGGTTTTGATCAATGTGTACAGATTGCTCCATTTGCAGTGAGAGTGGAACTGCGTTAAGGGAATCAAGACCTACACATATTTAGTTGGATAAGCAACTGGTGGCTGTGCACCAAATCTTAATTAGTATTCTGGCCCTAATTTAGAGCTGTAAGATGGCTTAAGGGAGTCAAGTGGTATTACTTGATGTCTGTTGTTAATGCCTAAAAACTTGCAAAAAAGATCCAATTGCATAAGAATGATGCACCTTTGAAGCTTGTACTAGAAATGGTGATACAAGTTGCAGACATGTTTTTCTACTAATTACTATCATAATTTAAACCTTGTTCTTCCTGACTATATTCAGCATTTGTGAACAGGTGGAAAACCTCTTACTTGATGTGCTTTTGGCAAGTCTTGCTGTCGCGAAATCTGTGCGGGTCATAGTAAGTCATATGTGTACATCTAGCAACTGACTTTGCATAATCTCTACAATATTTTTTGACCTTTTGAAATGCTTTGCTTTTAAAGGAAAAATAGGTATTTTAGGTGAATATTTGATCCTTTAAGTTGCTTGTACTATGTACCAAGATTCTGTTTTTTATTTTAGGAGATTAGCCTGGGAATCCTTGCAAACCTTGTCTGCCACGAAGTTCCAAGAAACCATATAATCTCCACAAAGGGACTGGTCAGCATAGTTGTAGATCAATTGTTCTTAGATGACTCCACATGCCTGTGCGAAGCTTGCCGGTAAGGCCCGATAATATTAAGATTTAACTATTCTTGATTTCTGTATAACAATTGTATCCACTTCCATCTTGCATATTGGCAAGGACACATGTGGTCGTGGGTGAGGTGGGTTACAAAGTTTCAGACACACAGACCCTCCCAATATGTTGACATGTGTGTACACTTTGTACCATGCGGCAGATTTATTTCTTAAAAGAATCTTTTTTTTGATAAAAGTATACAATATAGAAAGAGTGTATTTATATAGGATTACATGTCTAAAAATTAAAATTTGTCATATTATAATAAGAAACAGAACAAAAGAATAAATTGTATGTTTTTGAGACGGTGTACGGCATGGTTCAACACGTGAGTACGGTATATATGTGCTTGAGAAGCTAGTTACTTAGCTGTGTGTAGTTAGATTCCAATTGTCTTATTTTGTTATATATGTGGGAGTTAGACCCCAGGACCTACTCATTCAATAAATTGTATTGCATATTATTACGTTATGAAGAAGAGATAGTACCAATGCTTGAACCTTCAACCATAAAGAAGCAATTCAAGGTGGCAACCTCTAGGGCGAGGATGTTTTGGTTATTATTACGTTATTGATAAGAAGAAAAAACAAAAGTAAAAGACAATGAATATGCTATTTTTTTGCAGTAAAACGCCTTTCACAGTAAGTATTCTGAAACAGGTTGTTAACTTTGGGTCTTCGAAGTAGTGAATCTGTTACTTGGGCTGAAGCACTGCAACATGAGCATGTTCTACTCCGTATTTTATGGATTGCTGAGAATACACTTAATCCTCAGCTATTAGAAAAGGTATTGCGAATAATGTTTGCATTACAATTTTATTTGACATGTTATGCTATCTATGTTATCAGTAAACTTCCTTTGTTATGCCAATTAAAAAGAAAAGCTTTGAAAATAATTGATTGGGTGGTTGCAAATTTGCTTTTGAGCTGATCATTCGTCTTTCTTTTGGTAGTTTGTTACAAATGTCATATTCACTAGCAATCACTGCTAATTCTAGAACTTGTAAATACAATTAATCTCTCTCATGAGGTATCATATTGTTATTGATTTGATTTGTTCAAAAGCAAAGAATTTGTTGACTTTGGCATGACACTAGGTTGCAGAAGTGTGTTGGATATGTGATACTGTGTATAGGTGCAAGAAATACTAAATGTGTTATCTACATGTTTTTTGTATCTCTGTGTTTGTGTCTTTTCAGATCATCATTATGTCATGTAAAGTCTTATATAGTTATGTTTTTATTTCTGAGCAAAATAGATTAAAACAGGTTTCTGTTTTTTCTAGGGCCTAGAAGTTATAGCTAGACAATTTGATGGGAAGGAAATCTGTAAATCAATGCTTCAAAGACATGTTGTTTATGAAAGAATGGCCCCGGCATTTTGGGTTTTCAAGATCCTGCTTTTTGTTTCTGTTATCTCTTCATTAACAACTTGTCTGTTCTTGTTAAGTTATGCTTGGACCTTCTATTTGCTGCTCGACTCACCATGTTTTTTGCCACTAGGATCTCTACTTATGTTTATCGATGCCAAGATGACCTTTTCAATTTGATTATTTATTTCATGATTAGATGTCTCACCTTCAGAGTGAAATATCTCATTTTCATTGAGTTATGGCTACATAGACTATTTCAGGGGAATTTGTACATGGATACATCATCCCTTTACTAATCAATTTAGTGTGAATTTTGAAGTTTATTGTCATTTATGAAAGTCCTTCACCTTTTTCTTATGTTAATTTTCATGTCAGAATTGCAAGATGAATCATTTTCCTTAGCTAGTACTAACATGTTATTGTAACAGAGCGTTGGTTTGTTGTTAGCCATGGTAGACAATCAACATGAAGTAACAGAACTAGTTCTTCCACCTCTGATGAAGTTGGGGTTGGCAAATATATTGATTAATCTGTTGGCATGCGAGGTGGACAGATTATATGGTGACAGAATACCTGATAGGTAGAATGTACAACAAATTTTTTGTATTTCAGATTTGTCTCTCACATATATCTGGATCGGTGGATTGGTCCTGAAATGTTCTGATTTTTTTTTTCTTTGTCCATGGATGCATCATCTTCATATATAGTCTTATTCTTAAAAGTTTTTAGTGTATAGTCATATCAGTCAGTGATAAGTGAACAGTGAACAAAGTCTTCGTCCATTATCCTTGAATCTCATGATATAGAGACCCAACCATTGTGGTCATCAATTCCACTGCAACTAGCCCATAAAAATATATATAGAAAATTCCACTGCACTACAAATTAAGGCCCTGATTGAAAAAGAAACAAAAAACATAAAAAGTTCCTTTTTAGTGGGTCACATGATTTTGGCATGGTAAAGTACTTTTTGCAGTATTTGATCCCAAAACTTTCCTTTTTACAAGGTTTGGACTTGGTTCCATTGGTCTATTGTCTTCTGTGGTACTTGTAATTGTAAAATTTTCATTATCTCATGTTCTGCTTCAGGTACCCTGCTCTTGATGTGATTCTGGAGGTAATTGAAGTTCTTTCTGCTGTTGATAATTATTCAAAAGTGATAGCCTTAAATAAGGAACTTTTGAAGCTAGTTCTTGATGTGGTGAAGCTTCCTGATAAGGTTGAGGTATGCATGTTTTCTTGAATGCTGTCATACTATAGATGTGAATTTGCACACTGCGCTTTATTTTATGTATAAATCTTGACCTTTTATTGGGGTAGCAATTCCATAAAACCCTGTGATAATGATTTTGTTAGTAATGTCTGACGCAGTTCTACTGTGCTCTTATGATAGATATCCAGCTCTTGTGTTGCTGCTGTGGTCTTGTTTGCAAATATTCTGGCCGATGCACCTGATCTAGTTTCTGAGGTTTCACAAGGTAAAGTAGTTATCAATTTTCGATATATTTTTCATTGAATGTCTTGCCAACTTGGAGTGACATTCTGGGTGTCCATCTAGACGTTCCTTTCTTACAGGGTCTGCTAGATACTATCCCCTATGTTTCAGACGATTCAGAAGCACGCCATGCACTCTGGAGCGTTGTGGGACGCTTATTACTTAATGTTCAAGAACATATGATAACTCCATCACTTTTAAACCAGTATGTATCTGCTCTGGTCGACAAATCAGATTTTATTGAGGAAGACCTGGTTGATCACAAACAAGAGGACCTGGACGAAGATCATATGAGCTCAAAGGCGTTCGACATAAAACGAAATGCCAGGATCACCGCTGTATCCTAATCTGTCAAATGATGATCGTCATTTTATAGATCCTATATAGGGACTGGGTTTACTTGAGGATATCTTCTGTGGTTTCTGATATTTTCTTATTTGCTTTTAATATCCATCTTGTGTACCTTGCAATTTCGTGTTTCCCTTATATCCTTGCAACAGCTCACCAAAATTTGCATGATTTTACAACATTGGAGAGTTGTAAGGGACAGCCTTTCAGAAACAGATGTGCCTAAAGATGTTCGCGCAGATGATGGAAAACTTAGAAGATTGGAGGAATGTTGTATTTTAAACATTGCTTAAGCTGTATTAATCTAAATTGGTTCTTTATATCTTTGGTAAATTGTTGCTTTTGCTTCATAGGTGTCCATGTAAAGCTTTTACAAGTTTTTGCCTCTATATTCTTGTCTCTTTTTTGTCTTGTGAGATCTTCCTGCTTGATTATTTAATCAGCGTTGGATGTGGTAACTAATCCGATCCTCAATTCGTATGGTATCCAAAATAAGTAGGATCGATTTAGTTTTCACTAACAGTACACTGGACTAGAAATTCAATCAACTTTATTTTGAAGTTTCCCATTATATAATTCAGCAATATAGCTCAAGTCTTTTTTCTTTGATTTTGTACTAGGTCGCTGAACTCCACACATTTTAGAGAGAATGTGAGGGATTTTCACATTGGGATATCATGGTGAATCCGCCATTAAAGTCAGTTATTTGAGTCGAATCCAACAATACACCAAGTATGAAATCAGTGCAAAATAATACATATCCCTGCATGGATTGTTTTCTATTTAACTTTTGACTGGAAAGGTCGTCATGGAGAGGTAACGTATAGTTATGGTCTTTCAGATGATATGATGGGGAGAGGTCCACTGAACTTCAGAAGGAAAAGATTCAAACTATCAAACTATCTCTGGAGTCTGGAATCACTTAGCCTAATATTGTTTAGGGGCAGAGTCACTTGGTATCTGGGGAATACATCAACAGGGTATCATTCAAGGTTCAAAATAATCAAAACAATGAGACTGACTGCATTGGTTCATAACCTGTTTGATATTTGTGATAAGCATGACTCCTTCGACTTTTGTAAAAGCACATTCACTTGATTTTGTTTATGTTTTGAAGTGGAAAATAATGGAATAAAAGTTCTATTATTACACATAATATACAGAGATCTGCCTGACACCAATTAAACACTTGAAGCTACTTTGAATACATTGAAGTTCTGTAAATCTATGTATCATGAATTTGAACATTCAATCTTCTAAGCCAAATGGAATGAAGGATCATGTGGAAGACATCAAACCTCTTTGGTGGAGAGTTCACTTCGAAATGCCTCCGAACTTCAAGTCCCCTTCTTTGCATCTTTATATAATGTCTTTGAGATATGCCCATTAATATTTTCTTCAGGTTTGGTATCTCACTCACAGGCACCTCGACAGAAAACGATTTCCAGTTCAAAACATCACTGAACGGCGGTACGTAATGATCAGATATCAACACTGGAACACACCCTGCATACAAGGCTTCGACAATTCTTGGGCTTGCAACTTCATACCCGCTTGGGCAAATGCAGTATTTGCTCTTCTTCATCATTTCATTGTATGATATACCTTTTGGCAGGTACTCGTAAACCCTAATTTCTTCATCTTTGTTCATCCAATGCTCCAAAAGAATGGGTCGGATCGGACCGTGCAGGCCTCCAGCAAAGAATGCCAGCATTGGCCTCTGAGATGGAGATGGCCCACCAATCCAACTTTGGATGTCACCAGTTTTTAGATTGATTTCCGGAATGGAAAGATCCTTGGAAGGCCTGAACCCTTCTGAGGTATTGGCATTGCAAAGAGCTCGGATGGAATTTTTGTACAGGTGAGGAATGTATGTAGATGTCAGTGGCCCCTGTAAGACATAAAATAACCCCAAGTCAGGCAGCAATGGAAGGAAGCTGTTGTACACATCAAAATGCATTGTTTTCACAATTTCACCTACTCTTTATGTGAGTGTACAAAATCCACAACTTCCATAAACAAAATTCAGAACAACCAATCAAAGTTATGCTTTTTGTTTATCCATGTTAAAGAATGGGTAAACAAAATTGGACTCCATCATTAGCCCAATATCTTGAGACTCCTGACCATATTCTGATCTAATTGGTGATCCAAACAACTAATTTACTTGTAACTCTTTTGGATGGGGTAAGATCAGAAGGGTCTCCCTGCTCTTCTAAGTGGCACTCATCCTACTATCTTTGTTGATGATTCAAAATTTCAAACTACCTAATTCACTGAACTCTCATGGATTGCTAGAATCATGTGTTCATGAAGATTGGTCTCTACGTTGATCATCTTTAGTTGGTCTCATCATAATAAGTGACCAATGTGACGTCTTGATGATCAAGACTACCTATAAATTTCAATAAGTGCAGGAGAGAGAGAGTAGGAAGTTACCCAATCATGGCAAGAAAGCATGAAATGATCAGCTCCAAGACTTCTATTCCAAAATGGGTATTTCGATCCAACAACATCCACATAGTCAATTACAGCTTTTTTGATAGGGGTGATATCATGGGAATTTGGCTCATAAATGAACCGAACCATCATTGCTATACTGAAAGGAAGAAAATATACGTGAGCTTTGTGTGGATCGCGGGTTCGAAACTGACGTTGCATCTCCATTTCATGAATGAAATTGCCTTCCATGGAATATATACTCTTGCATGGACCACTATGGAAAAGTGGTGGATCACCTTCTTCATAAATAAAAACCTTAAATTGTTTCTCCATCTCCAAATAACTCCTGTAATTATACACACACAAAAAAAAAAAGCAGAGCCATTGATAAATGAAATGGGTACCTATGGAATTGATGAAAACTGAACGGCAGAGATTGTAGGACTAGGGGCAATACCTATGGAATGCATGGGAGTTCCAGTACAACGGACCTACTGGAACATAATCTGGGTCTGATATTGTTTGGTTCCCATACAGAGAAGCTTCTCTAATTGCAGCCCTAGCTCTTGCAAGACCTGTTTCAAGGTGTTGTAATTTGCTATAGTACTCTTTCTTCTTATGATGGACCCGCCTTGTGGTTTCAACTTCAAGAACCACCACATTAGATGTTAAGTTCTTTGAACTACTTTTTGATCCCTCTTGCTTAATTTCGTTCTGCACAATTGATAATGATTAAACTTGTGTGATTTTAATTAGGTTCTAAATTCAAAAATAAATATACCAAAAAAGAAAAATTAATAAGTTGGAAATTTGAAAAAGGTAAATCAATTAAGAACCTCAAGTCAACAAAAATTAAAGAATTCCCCAAAACCCTAATTTTGTTAAAGATTGCATTAATGGAACTACAACAGAAAAGAAGAGAATAATTAATTATTGCTCTCCAATTATGGAGAGGCAGAGAAAGAGAGAATGTTTGAAAAAACAAAAATTAGCCAAGCATAATTTTATATATGAAAAAAAGAAAGAAAAAAGAAATAGAATTAATTAATGGGGGCGGAGAGGTCTCACTCTCACAGCAGGTTGGTGGAGTTGAATGGTTTCTTTGGCAAGTTGGGGTGGTGAAGAAGAGCGGAGGTGGAGTTTTTCATGATGACCACCAGTACCCATGATTCTTGTATTCATCATCAAATTATCAACGTGCTTCTGATCATGATCATGATCACTTTCTTTAGTTGATGAAAGTGGAGGAGTAGGAGGTGGGATATTATTCCCACTACTACTAGTTCTGAATACGGACCGCCTTGGATGTTGTTGTTGATCAGAGTAAGAAACAGATGAAACCCAAGGAGAGGCGGGTATTGGACTCATAAAACATACAAACCCTATTACTGTCAAAATCAATGGAGCTACAACCAACAGAAGCACAAAATAAGATGATGATGATGATGATGATGAACACCCAGAAGAAGATGAAGAAGAACCCGCCATATTGTTACTGGAATCCACCTTCATCAGATCTCTTTCTTTCTCTCTCTATACATTAAGCAGTATGGAAGAGAAGAGAATTGTTGTTTGTGTGATTCTTCTTCTTGTAGATAGAAGAGTTTTTTTTGTTTTTGTAAGTATATTAAACATCTGGCAATTAAAGATTTCAGAGTTTCCATGCCAGGCGTCTGTTTCTTTAGTGTCCTGCTTGCATGCAAATTCCCTAAATTCCCATCTCTATCCCCTACCTCTTTCCCACTTTTCCAACTTTATTTTCCTATATTCAAAATATATCAATCAAAATCACCTACCAATATATGAAGATCTGCCTTTTCTGTATCGAGATCCCAACTGTTTAAAATTGAACTAATTAACAACTCCATGCATATGGAGTCTCCCAGTCATATTCAAATACAACTTACGTGGCATTTCATCAGATAAGTTGTAACAAACTATTTGATAGACATTGCTGCTGGCAAGTAAAACTCATCCAACGGTTATTATTATAAAAAAAAAAAATTAGTGAAGAAGATGGTTTGTTTTTCTGAATCTCTCTGTTTGCCATAATTCCAATAGTTGTCCTTGTCGTTTATTTGGAAGGAACAAGATGAAAAAATATATAGTCTTTCACGATAAAGACGTTTTTTTCGATTTTTTTTTTTTTTTTTTTTTTTTATTTTTATTTTGGTATATTTTTTTGTTTTGTCGTCCACGTTTTTATTATTATCTCATTATGCTTAGGTTGCTATTTTGTTTGTTTCTGCGATTTTAATTTTCAATCTACACATCATACTTGATGTACTAAGTCTGACGGCGTCAGATTGCTTAACATCATCAGTTGATGGTGCTTTTTTTTTACTTTGTTCTAGTCCCACTGATTATCTGGAAGATAGGCAAATCACTAGTAAGTAGCGACGTGTAATATTCATCCTTGGGATTATTGATGGAGATCTTCTTATTCTAAAGGTTTACTCAGATCCTAGTCACCAAATCTCATTAAAGATATTATTATCTCCCTCTTTTTAGTAAATCTCAGTTTAAAGATCTCATTTTATCTTTTACAACGACCCAATGAATCTGGTGGATTGTAAATGCCATCTCAATCTTAGATGGACAAATTGAAGGGCCGGTCCCAAAATCATTTATCTTTACATTTTTTTTCATAATTAAAAAAATAGCACATTTAATTAATTAAGTGACAGATAGGCAAAACAAACAATTAGACCACATTTGCATTGGAGATGTCTTATTTGCACTGGATTTTCGCCACATAAAAAGCAAAGTTTCAAAATGATGTCTTGAGAACCATACCGTATAAGAAGCAAAACACATTTGCATTAGAGATGCTCTAAGTAGCTATTCAACTATAAAAACTTATAAAACTAGAGTTCTCAAAGCATGTATGTACATAAAGTTTAAAAAAAGTATGATAAACAAGTGATGTTGCATGATCTTAGACAAGATCCCAATAATAGAAGTCAAAGAATAATACTATTTGATCTGGCTACATCACTTGTTTGTTAAACTTTTTATAAGTAGCATTTCCGAGACCATGTCATGAAAGGTGGGATCCATGTTTGAGGTTCCACACTTCAAACTTAGAAAAATTAGGGTCTATCGAACACAGTTCAAAATTGGAGATTCGAAAAAATGATTTGCGCCATTGAATTTAGCTGACGGAAGAAATTTTATCCATGAAATTTCACACGTTATTCAAAACAGAAGAAATTTTGGCGATGGACAGTCCAACAAAGAGTATGAATCCCTAACCTACCAAAAATTTGGGGAAGATTTGAAAGAAGTGAGGGTTAAGGTTCCCCCTAGAATGGAGGATTGATGTTTCCATTGGGCTTGCCCTAACTCTCTTCATGGCCCATGCCCTTATCTTTAATTACATGTTACATCAAATTTCTTGTAATCACACTTTGCTTACATTGGATTTTCTTTGAGGATGATCATCTCTTTATATAAATCATCATTGCAAAAAATCACATCATTCTGAAACTTTTGACCTTGTTACAAATTTATATGTTTAAACATCAAATTCTTTCCAACATGGCAATGCCAATGTTTGGCCCTTTCAGCTGACCTGACTAATACCATATACGGTCGAGTCAAATGAGAAATCTTACTAACCGGTCCAAGTTGTAACTCAAGGTATATTATTGTAATTTTTTGCCTTTCAAAATTGGACAATATAAACATTTCTTACTAAACCTTTATCACTTTTTTAAATCTCTCCCATGATTTTTTTCAATTTTAATTATCTTCAAATCTTCTCTTTTTAATATACATGATTTTTTTCTTTGTTTATTCAATTAAAAGTTTAAAATTACCAAAACTCATTTATTTTTTCCATAATTTTCTCTCCCCTTCTCTAGATTTTCTCTTTATCTCTTCTTCTCTCTCCACAATTACTCCGAGTCCATACATACTTTGTATTACACAAACAAATAAAAATAAATAAAAGGAGTTTTAGAAAAAAAAAAGTAAAAAAAGTCATTATAATTTAAGTATGAACTAAATTTATAAAACAAGGACTAAAATCATAATGACTTTTTTTTACAGAAATTTTTTTACATTTTTCAAATATAAAATGGGTTTAAAATTGTGTCCGTTGATAGGTAGTCCCTTCCACACTTCTGCCTTTTGTAACGTAAAACAAACAAACTCCAAATTAGTGTTTGAAAAGACCGGCATCCGTGTGGTTAATGGGCCTATAGAGTATAGACTTGCCTCTACACCAGATTTGGGGTTTTGAAGTCCCTAGTAGACTGGCTCTAAGAGTGGACCGAACAATCCGTGTTGTTAGTGGGCCAGGAAGGAAACAACTGCGAAAAGAAAAGTCGATCCGACGGAGTGCGATAACCGATCTCCATCGGGAATTTCATTTACGGGTAAGATCCATTCTCCAATGGAATATCCACGCCGTGCATGAATGCCACGTGTATGTTACAGCCACCGAGTGGACTGTCTTCTTCTATAGCTAAAGCCCAAAATCTACTAAACGTCAAATGGGCCTAAAACGTACATAGAAGTGCTGGACAGTTCTGATATGCTGACTCAGCTGACATTTTGCAAAGTAGGTGGACAGCTGTCAACCAATTAGATGCATGCAAATCCGTATTCACCGATGCGCGCGCATGCCGGTGACAACGTGTCATCGTCAGTATCAACAAAAAGGTCTGCCACCATCCAACCACAACCTTTACGTGTCCATTTTCCACCACGTGTCTACCAACAACCTCACTCCACTTCCACGTGTCAGCAAATCCCTAACCAGATATTCCCTCCTCCACGGTGCGTATATAACACCCTCAAAGCACCTAAACCAGAAACACTACTATATACACGAAAAAGAAAAGAAAAGAATTTGGTAAGTGAAATCTCCAATTCAAACTGTTCGTTAAAAAGTCTGTGAGAAAATTTTCAAATTTGTTAAACAATGGCGTCAAGACAAGAGAAGGAAGAGAGAGCTGAGTCCTTAGCTAGTGAGGCGGCTGCTGAACTGAGAGATTCTAATAGGGAACGAAGGTATGAAGAAGAAGCAAAGACCACGTTCGATCAGTCCCAGCAGCAGCAACAACACCGATCAGGTGTAATTGGGACACTTCAAGAGGGAACAATGAACATCTTGAAGGCCGCCAAAGAAGCTGTTACGGGCAAAGCACAAGAAACGGCTGATACTACAAGAGAAGGAGCTGATGTTGCAACTGACCGGACGTGGGAGACTAAAGATGAGATGGGTGAGTACACTGGCAGCGCCGCCGAGAAGGCGAGGCAGACGAAAGATGAAACAGCGGAGAAGGCCAAGGAATATACGGGCACTGCCGCTGAGAAGGCGAGGCAGGCAAAAGATGAAACGGCGGAGAAGGCCAAGGAGTATACGGGCAGCGCCGCTGAGAAGGCGAGGCAGACGAAAGATGAAACGGCGGAGAAATCTAAGGAATATACCAGCAGTGCCGCCGAGAAGGCAAGGCAGACCAAGGATGCGGCCGCAGAGAAAGCAAAGGAATATACCAGCAATGCAGCAGAGAAGGCAAGGCAGACCAAGGATGCGGCCGCAGAGAAGGCCAAGGAGTATACCGGCACTGCTGCTGAGAAGGCGAGGCAGACCAAGGATGCGGCCGCAGAGAAGGCCAAGGATTATACCAGCACCGCTGCGGAGAAGGCAAGGCAGACTAAAGATGTGACGGCAGAGAAGGCCAAGGAGTATACCGGCACCGCTGCAGAGAAGGCAAGGCAGACTAAAGATGCGACGGCAGAGAAGTTGGTGGAGTACAAGGATTATGCTGCTGAGAAAGCGAAAGAGGGGAAGGATGTGACCGCAGAGAAAGCGAACGAAGGAAAGGATACGGCTGTTCATAAGATAACTGATTTGAAGGATTCTGCTGCGGATGCGGCGAGAAAGGCTTTGGAATTCTTGTCTGGTAAGAAGGAAGAAACCAAGCAAAAGACGGCTGAGACTGGTCAAGAAACCAAGGTAAATTAATTAATCAAGTTGTATGTATATGCATGTTTCAATTAATTAATTAGTCATTTATATATTTGGGTTAATTAATTTGTGAAGTAAATCATCAGTACTGATGAAGTGCTCTTAATTCATTCTCTCTGCTCTAAAACAGGAGAAGCTGAGTGAGGCTGAGGAGGCAGCGAGACAAAAGATGGAAGAGATGAAGTTGAAGGGGGAGGAGTACAAGGGAGAGGCTGGAAGGAAGGTTGGAGAGACAAGAGATGAAGTGGGACAGAGGACTAGCGAAGAAGGAAGAGATGTGGAAGGAGAAAGGTACGTGGGTTAATTAATTAATTGATTATCTAATATTGTTAGGTTTTAAATTGTTGATATATTAATTGATTTGACTGGGTTGGAACTTGGATGATTTGATTCGATTTGATTTGAAACAGGGGAAGTGCAGCTAAGAGTAATATATTTGGTGCGATAGGAAGTGTGACAGAGGCAATCAAGGAGAAGTTGACGACTCCAAGAGATATAGTGCATGAGACTAGGGAGCACATGGAGGGAGGGAGATCTAGAGCAGGCACTACTGGAGGAGGAGAACATGATCGTGAGAAGATAGTGATAGATGTGGAGAAGACACCACCAGGGAAAGCGGCTGCTACTTTGAAGGCGTCTGATCAGATGACTGGTCAGACTTTCAATGATGTTGGACGGATTGATGATGAAGGGATTGAACGCGAGGATCCTCATGGCAAGATGTAATGGTTATTGATCATGATGATCATATAGCAATGGAGGACGATGAGGCCTAGATATATATATAAAAATTTATGTAGTATGTATATGTTCATCATGCATGGCCGGGAGGAGGCTGGTTAATTTGTGGTTCTTGAAAAATGGGGGAATTTGGAGTAGTTTTTGGGTACTATTTACTTTGTTTTGTTAGGGTTTCAGAGGTTGGAAGTTCTTACTTTCCCTTCTTTTTTTTTTTTTTTTATGTATTAAAACGAGCTTGCACACCATGAAATTGTGTTTGTTTTGTAATAAAAATATAGCTGGTATTCCTCTCTTTTTTTTTTCTTTTTTTTTTTTCCACTTGGGGGCAATGGCTATCCTCAATCAATCTTATTGAAACCGGAAGTCCGATCAAAATTTTGTATTTTTGAGTTTGGTTTAAGTCAAATGGGTTTGGATTTGAGAACTCGTAGTCTGATAGGAATCGGAGATCGAACTACCAGGTCAATCGATTCTTTCATAAATTTAATTTCACAAGTTTTTTTTTAAAATAAGGTCAATCAATTCTTTCATAAATTTAATTTTACAAGTTTTTAAAATAAAAATAAAAATTTATTAAAATAAAGAGGTTAGTTTTAGTATACTGACTATTTATTTATTCTGATTTCTAATATTTTTTTTTTAATAAATAGAAGCGACGCAAAGAATCGAACGTCCAACTAACATTGTTGTTACATTGTCCTCAATTCTCTCTCTGGATACGACACAAGAATAGTACACGGTGGAGGTGGGACCCAGTAGTATTCAACTTGAGTCCACCATAGACCATCTACTGTAGTTGTACACGGTGGAGGTGGGACCCAGTAGTATTCAACTTGAGTCCACCATAGACCATCTACTGTAGTTGGTCGTCTAAAGTTGACTCAAGAAATGAGCTTTGATTAGGCATTGTTTTTCGAGTAGGATCGAATCAGATACGGACAACTGGCGCTTCTAAAAGTAAACTGTTTTAATACTTTCTAGTTTTGTTATCTTAAAAAAACCGGTAGTGCTAGGGCTACCGAAATCCCTACCGAATTTGCTACAGCAGACACATTTCACGGTGAGATTCATAACACTTTAAGATGGGATGCGAAATACGAGGAGATGCAAATCACTTTGACCGTTGGATGCTTGAGTGGTAGCAAATTCTGTAGGAATTTGCTGTAACTCAAGCATTACCGTAAAAAAACAGGGTCCTCATCTGATCACAAACGAAATCTCAAAAAAAAACTTGAAATGAACAACCGAGAACGACGAAGAAGTAAACTAATGAGGAGTTGAGAACTGTTAGTTAATAAAGAAGAAGCTGACTCTGTTACTGTTGTTGGCCATGGCTACTTCGCAATCCTATCTCAATCTCATCCAATTTCCTCTCATCTTCTCTTCAATCGACTCTTCTCCATTTCTCTTGTTTTCTGAGCTCTCAAATTCAAGCACTACCGTTCGATCATCATCAATATGCCATCATATATCTTTTCAGAGGAGAAACAATTCTTCTATATTTCCCATCACAGTAAGATCATCTTCTCCTACAGTTAGATGCTTTACCAAATCTACGGACGAGAATTGGAGCAACGGAGAAACTATTCAAGACCATGAATGGAGGGATGACAATAAGGTCGAGCAGCAGAGTAATAATAATACTAATAATAATAATTATAATAACTCAGCTGATGATGTCAGCGTCGATCATCAGGAAGCTACAAATACTTCTCTCTCCAATTCGCTGAAGTTTTCGAGCGATTCTCTCTCTCTAGGAATCAGAGAACCTGTTTATGAGGTATAAATTATAATACCCTCATTATAGGGTTTTAAATGCTTTTTTTGTTTAAGGAATTTTAGATCTCGTTAGGGGTTTTTTTTAAATGGATTTAATGCAATTGCGGTGTTTCTTCAGGTGGTTGAAGTGAAGTCGGACGGTGTATTGTCTACTAAGAAAATTAATCGTCGGCAGCTGTTGAAGTCCAGTGGTGAGTTGATCAATTCTGAGGTCAACTTTCAAAATTCATTCTTTTTGTTGTTGCATCTGTTTAATGTTCAACGTAATCTATCTCCATAATCAATTTGGCAAAAGTTTAATTCTTGAAATTTCCAACAATATAACTAATAATGTTAAGACTATTTTACATTAAAAGATACTACATTCAATCTCTAGCTGTTTAAATTTTTAAGATTCTGTTATTACCTTCAGGTCTTCGTCCACGTGATGTTCGGAGCGTCGATCCATCTCTATGGATGACAAATTCAATGCCTTCTTTGCTGGTACCATTGGAAACTCATTATCGTTTAGTGGTCTGAATTGCTATTTAGTTTTGAATCCTTCAGTATCAGTTCTGCCTCCGTCTAGTGCCAAATATTAAGGTTCTTCATAAATATTTGTACCAAGATTGAACGCTATTGCCGAATGTACCTGACCCAGATAAAATTGTTTACTATCTACTCATTTTGATCTTCGTCTAGAGATTCTCCTCATTCTGATTTAATTTTTATGTCTACGTATTTTACCGTATATGCTGTTCAAATCCACTATTTAACACAAAGTTTACTTTTTTATTCCTATGATAGGTTAGAGAGCATGCTATTCTATTAAATCTTGGCTCATTGCGCGCAATCGCCATGCACGAGCGTGTGCTAATATTCGATTATAACCGGTAATTATTGTATTTGGAATGACAAATTTTTCTTTTGAGCTTTTACTGGTTGTTTCCACATCATTACAGACTTAAAATGACAATTAACTGCATGTATATGTTGAGCATCTCTAGTAAAGGAGGAAAAGCTTTTCTTGACCACTTGATGCCTCGCTTAAACCCAAAAAATGTAAATGGAGGGCCATCAATGCCATTTGAGCTTGAGGTTAGTTGTTCATCCTTTAAATCTCAGTGTACATATCAAAAATGTGCCGATGCTTAATTTTTAATTGGTGAAGAAAAAAAAAATTAAGGATATTCTCTATAACCATCATTTCTATAAAAAAAAAAAATATTTGTGGGAACAACTATAAATTAATCCATTCGTTCTTGTTTGGGGGACTGTTATTTGTATTTCACTGATGTATTATCAACATGTTCTTATTAGGTTGTCGAAGCTGCTTTGGTGTCACGGATACAGCGTTTGGAGAGGAAACTAATGGATGTGGAACCTCGTGTGAGTATGTGAATGTAGTGAGTAGATCGTCGTTCTATATGTTGGCAGGAATTGTTTTAAGATTTCGTTTAATAGTGTGCCTTGCATTAGAACTTCAGGTTTAGGATAAGATGGTGATTACTTTCAGGATGTGCAGTGTTTGATGCACATGATTGGAGTGCTTCTTAACAATATCTGGAGTTTGTTTCCTTTATTCTTTTTTCTTTTTTTCTTTCTTTACATTCTTCTTAGAAGCACATTTCCGATGGGAGAAACTTTATTGGAGACAGATTATTGACAATGAATGACTTAATGATTGGAGTAGGCTGTGAAAGAGTCGGCCAATCAGAGTGTTATCTTGTTGTCTTTCACGTTAACTTATGTTAATGGCTAATACCAACTTGCTTTAGACTTATACAAGAAAAGGAAAAGAACTTGCCAACTAGTTTTGTGCTGTAAAGAAAAGAAACTTCCTGTGGGTAGAGTAATAACACGGGAAAGTGTTAACTGGGCAGTCTCAGTCTCTGATTTGGCTGTAACTCGGTGTAACCCACTCACTACTCATCTTATAGCTTCTGTTGCAAGGCTATTATGTGGAAAAGATTTATTATTGGGAGCTCTAAATGTGGTTTCAGGAGTTCAGTTTCTTTCAAAACCATTTCACGATTTCATTCTCAGCTGAGAATTGTGTAAACGAAGACTGTTGGGCAATGAATTGTGTAAACGAAGTAGATTCGGTAACACCAATAATTGATAAACCCCATCCATGCCTTTTCTATTAGGATTCACCAAAATTTGTTTCAGCGCTACTTGACAAGATGTCTTGTAGCCTTTTTTGTCCACCTTATCTACTGATTGTTAATACCATTTTTCTTTTTCTTTGCGGATTCTACCCCTACAAGCTAGTTCTCTTTTACAATATCTGTATAAAGTTCTACATGTCATTTAATGAGGGAAGTTGATTTTAGTGTGTTGGGTTCGAATATATTACGTTGTTTTTTGTTTTTCGTTTCACTAAGCAGTACAGTTTCCTTTTGTTTTAGGTTGTGAAATTACTTGAAGTTTTACCCAATCGATTGACAGCTGATATATTGGAGCAACTTCGTCTGAGTAAACAAACCTTGGTATGGTTTACTAATAATTTTACTTGGAATGATCCACCTACCACCAACCTCTGAAAACTTGAATCTTTTGGCATTAGGTAATATTTGCTTGTTTTGTCATTTGTATGGAAGGTTGAATTAGGTTCACGAGCAGGGGCTCTCAAACAAATGCTGCTTGATCTTCTAGAGGATCCCCATGAAATACGCCGGATGTGCATCATGGGAAGAAACTGCACTATTAAGAAAGGGAGCAGTGACATGGAATGCTCTGTTCCTGTAGAAAAGCAGGTTGCTGAAGGTAATTCTACACATACTTTTTTCATTGGTTTTGTTCGTACCAGCATGATCTCTATTTGGGTATTATCCATATGTAACTTCAAAGTATTTAAATTTGGTTATCTTTTGGCAGAGGAGGAGGAAGAAATCGAAATGCTCTTGGAAAACTATCTACAAAGGTTGTGATTGGACCCTTTTTTATACTTGCACAAGAAAGAACTTTTATAAATGGTGGATTTCTGTGGTATTCATTCTTCTACAAATTGTGGAATCTTGTTATGCCTTGAATTCTTTCAACATTCTATGTTTGTCATTTTCCTATTGTGTTTTTGGAATAAATGTGATTTGGAGATGTATGTCAGGCCATGTTGCCGGGAATAGGTGCGTTTGCTGCCTTCAAACATGGCCAGCTCAACACACACCACATGAACTGTTGTCACTTAAATGCAGGTGTGCACTGTAGAAAAGTTTTATCATGCTTAGTAGTACGCACCAATGCACAAAATCATTTCGTCTCTATATCAAGAAGTAAGAACATGCCTCGCGAGGCTAATGTTTACACTTTCATAATAACAATTCATGGTGCAATAATAAATGACTGTTTGTTACCAATGGCTGAAGAAGAAAGTCAAAGGAACCACAGAAAACTATGAGTACTAATTTGCTTACTTGTCAGAAACAAATTAGTTGCTGCTTTAGATAGTACAGCCAATTATTTTCGCAACCCTGATGTGTAACTCGGCAGTTATGATTGCTTATGTGTGACAGGATGCTTCTAAATACTCCAAATGTGCCTTTGATGTACTTAAAGAAAGCATCTGATGCTGTTAATTTTAATTCTTATGAGTATATCTCATTATGTGAACTGAAATATTTTAATATCATCTGATTATTCTAACTTACTGGCAAAGGAAAAACCTCCATCAAGTTATGTTCTCTACATAAAAGGACTTATATGAAGTACTATCAAGCATCAATTAGTAGGTACTAGAGGTATATTTTCAACATTAGTTTCTTATTTTGCAGATGTGAATCCTGTCATGCTCAGGCCGAAAGGCTACTTGATTCTGCAAGGGAAATGGAAGATTCTATTGCTGTCAACCTGAGGTTTGGATGACATTTTCTTTAATTTTTTGGGTTTACAAGTCCTTTCTGTGAGAGTATGATTCAAATGCTTACACTGATACCTCAAATTTAGCAAATATGCTGTTGAAGAACTTTCTTGTTGGATAACTCTTTGCCTTGGAGATTTGAACGATGTTCTTAGCAGGCTCATGCCATGACACCACCTTTTTTTGGTTTGTGTGTGTGTGTTTGTCTGTGTTCTGCTGATATTGATGGATGGCACCTCGTTCTTTCTTTTTTTCCTGCTTTCAGCTCAAGGAGGCTTGAGGTCAGCAAAGTGGAATTGCTTCTCCAAGTGGGGACATTTTGTGTAGCTATCGGTGCTCTAGTAGCAGGTATTTTTCTCTAGGACCTCAAAAAATTCAGTCCATAGAGACATCTTAAGTTTATTCTCCTAAATTCCTAATGAAGTTCCTGTGTTGTTTTATTGAACTATTGATTATTTATACAATTTTGAGCTATTTGGTTTTTGAAATGAAAGTGTAATGATAATATCATCTATAGTTTAGTCCATTCAGCACCTTTAGAAAACGTTCGTTAGGTAGTTGCTATGACAACTTGATACGTGAAGAAACTAAGATGCCACCTGGTAATAAATGTGAAGTGTTAAGGGATTTGAAGAACTGATGGTATTCGAATCACTTTAGATGGTCACTTATTTTTTATTTAGTAGTTTTTTCTTGTTAATATATTCTACATCGTGAATTATTTTGAAGTGACAATGTGTAGAACCAAGTTTCTGCATTAAAATCTGCCGAGATGTCGCAAGGATTCCATTTGCTGTCATAAGTTCATGGAATTATCTAATTTCACTTCTGTGGAATGACATCTCATTATGTCACTAATCACTCTCTAATCCCTACCTGAGATCTTACATATCCAATTATACTTGCTTGCACTCATATGGATCTCATGTTTCTCTGGTTGCAGGTATATTTGGTATGAATTTGAAGTCCTATCTAGAAGAACATGTGGTATGAATTCCTCAACTCTTTGATCATCTCACTGTTGATTCCTTGCTCCCTAGGTCCCTAACATCAATCCTACTTAATTTTGCCGGCAACTTTTTCAGCAAGATTTGGCTCATGTTTCCTCATGTACAAAGGTCTCTAATATGTTATTGGTTGTGCTTACCTGTGTTATGCATTTCTTGGCGCAGTTTGCATTTTGGCTGACAACAGCCGGTATAATTTTTGGTGCTGTTGTGGGATTCTTTCTTATGTTTTCCTACCTCAAGGCGAGGAGAATTTTATAAACATTTGGAGTGATTCAACACTCAAAAGGTAGGGAAACCCTATTTCCAATAAAAGCCATTGGTTCATGTAGGGGATGCGTATAATAATCATATTTACAAGTTGTGCCTTGATCACCTTACTTCTTCACAGACGATACCAAAGTGTACGGCTAAGGTGGCATCCGGGGAGGAGAGAAGGAGGGATGATATTGAATTGGGTAAAAAACCTCAGATGCTTCCCCCATATGAGGTTGGAATATTAGCCTCAACAACAACTGAACCAGTTGGGGTGCGCCATCAAATGCTCGTCGAGTATATGTATCAATCAATGTATGATGTTCCTAACATGTGGTTTTTGTAATTCTCTGAAGAGATTACAGAATCAGAGATAAGGGTTTGCAAAACTGTTGGTGCTTGTTCTACTACCTTTTCTTACGACACACTCCTATGTACTGTGAAAGATTGCTGACAGAGGAGAGCAGGTTATATCCTGTTTATGAGAATTGCTGAAAATGTACTCTACTAATATTCATTCATATAATGCTATCAAGATTCAAGACCAAAAGTTTGTTGTCCTCACCGGGAATTTCAATCTTGTACCCCTCTTTTTTTTTTTTTTCTTTTTTGAGCTTTAGTTGGAAAATGCTTAGATCCAATTGATGGAAATCACCAATCAAGTTGATTTTTTGTTTTCCAAGACAATCAAACAATTATTGTAAAAAAAGAACAATAAAAAAAAGACAACCAAACAATCACCAGCCAAGCTTATTGTTGGTGTTTAAGTCCTAGGAAGGACCTAGTGACCTACAATTCATGGGTTTACGTCCCCAATAAAACGTATTAGTATTATTATTTTTTTATGATCCAAATCATTCATCTTCCCTTTAACCTTAGGGACAGATATAGTCTTCCGTCCCACATATGTGATGTTATTATAAGTTCTGTAAGCTCGACAATACATATTTCAAAAAAATAATCTATAAGTTCTATAGAATAATTAAAAAAAAAAAAAAGTTTTATAGACTACACAAACTCTTTTTTTTTTTTTTTTCTTTTGCTGACTATGGAGTCTGTTACTTGGCCCCGTGAGGGCAGTTTGTGTTTTAGTCCAAGGAAGGACCTAGGTGGGCTGAAATATCAGTTCTCAATTTTAAAACATAAGGGTGCTGGTGCCCAAATCGGAACGGTGGGCGCAACTATTGACATTCCTGCTCGTACATTACAAAGAAACCTAAAACCGAACAGTCCAAACTTAACAAAATAGAATAAGCAAAACGAAAAGCCCTAAGCCCTAAACCTCTGCGTCCACAGCAGCAGCCCAACTCTCCCCTTCACTCTTCATCCCCAGAAGTTCTTCTTCACGCTCTCTCTCTCTCTTTTATCTACTTCTCCAAACGCTCCCCACCTCTCCCATCTCCGCCCGTATCTGGTTTTCCTCAATCCTTTCCCAACATCAAGTGAGCAGCGCTTGAGGTAAGTGATTCAGATAATTTTCTAGTTTCCACAGTTACACTTGATCGCTCGAACATTTCAAGCTGAAACCCTAAAACTGTGATTCAGATATCAAAACTTTCTAGGTTTTTTTTTTTTTTTTTTGGAATGAGATTAATTTCTGTTCACACTACTCAAAGCATATATAATCTGGAAAGATAATAGTCAATAGTTTTTTTTTTTTTTTTTTTTACTATTTTCTTTGTGGGTTGGTTTATTTAATATGATGCCCTATAAGAGAATGAGAATCCAACTGTAGACTCCACTGAGGCTAATGGGGTGAATTTATTTTTAAATTCTCTTTCTCGCCTTCCATGGGAAGGATGTAATGAAGTCTTCGAACATGTATATCATTTGTAGAATGATTTTGTAAATGTGGGAGAATTTTTCAAAGTGGGTAACTGTGTTTAGTCAGGTATTGTGTAACTAACAGAAAGTATTATTGTATTGTACATGATGTGCTTTTGTGTACATACTGCAGCATTAATATTCGGAACTGTTATGGGGACGGAACAAGAAGATAGCAAATCTGAAAAAGTTGTGTCTTCAGCTGATAAGGTAGTTATTTCCCGATTTCCTCTATATGCTCGATCGGAACTGGTGGATTTGATCTCATGGTGTATAATGTATATCTAACTTTTTCCGTTCAAAAAAAAAAATGTATATCTAACTTTTGAGTTTTGGTTTTATGTTTTATATTTTTACCAAGTTCACTTTGCTGTTGTAAACATTTCTCTGCCTTTTTTTTTTTAATAAGTTCTTGTTGTAGCAGGGGATTTTATGGACTCATAACACTATTTTTTTTTTTTTTTGCTCTTTGGTTTAGAATTAATATTACCCAAACTTATCAAAGTTGTGGAATCTGTCTCCAATATGCAGGATATTACTGATGAATTAGATTTGATAGCAAAAAAGTACCTCCGAGGTGATGGTGCTAATTTGGAGGTAGGACACTCAACATTGATTATTATTGCAAAATGATTACCAGTGTGTTCTGCTATTGCCTCTTACTCATAATGGAGGTTTCTTATTCTTATACAGTACTTTTATGTGGTTGGTTGATGCAGGTTTTAAAAGATAAAAAGCTGAGAGGCCAACTTGCTGTTAGAGAAGAATTATATAGCAAATCGGCGAAGGCTGCTGCCAAGGCTGAAAAGGTTCTACTTCTAAATTTAGCTTGTTTTCTACCTACCTTTTCTATCCTCTTGTGTCTTAGATCTCAACTTTTTACTCGGACATGCCATTCTGCTTCAGGTTGCATACAACTTGCTTGCTTGTAGGTGGTAGTATGATTTAAGTTTTTAGGTGATTCAATCACCTATCACCTATCTATTTTCTTTTACTTACTTGGTTAACACCCTTATGTGTTTGTTTAGTGATTGCATAATGTTTGTGGGTAATGCATTTGGATCAGTGATAGGATGGCAACGTGTGCATGGGATGCTTGACATTAACCCAAATTTGTGCATATATATAAAGAGAAGACCTTCCAGACAGTTATTGAAGCTCAACAAATGTTCCTATTCTACCCCTAGTATGCATGAATAGGATGAAGTGTACTGGAACTAAAGAGAAAGTCTACCAAAAATAGAATTATTATAATTGTTTTTAGCTCTAATGAAATTCTTGTTTGTTATGTTATTCTGTTCACCATTATCCCCTGTACTTTTCTTCTTTTTTTTGCTTAAGTACCTCATGCGCTTTTCCTCAAATTTTTCTTGTGGTAGACATAAAACTGCCTTTTCTTATGATTATTTTCTTGGAGCTGACTGCTTGAGAATGCGTTTTCAGTGGCTTAATCCATGTGGGGAAGGGTATTTGGAAGCTGAAGGCTTAGAGAAGCCATGGAGGGCTAAGCAGCCATCTATCGTCCATGAAGTAGACATTTTAAGCTCAAGGAAGGCATTTGATATAGTCTTACCAGGTTAATATCACTGTCTTCCTCTTTTTGTTGCATCTTTTGGTTCTTCCTTTGTTTAACTTCTAGGAGATACTCTAGTTTCTAATTGGCATGTAACAGTTAGGAAAATTTCAAAGTTATACTACATATAGGTTGGTCGTCTAATCATTTTTAAAGTAAAATGGTATATATTTCATTAAGTTTTGAAGTTTGTGAAGATCTAAGCAGTTAATCTCTTCTTCTACGTTGTCAATATGTTCGAACAAATGTCGTTTAAAGTACATTGACATGGCGCAACATTAGAAAAACAATGGCGGTATTGGTGCCATTAAAAAAATTGAAGTGAAAAAGGACTGTTAACATTTGCACGTTAATGCTTTAAATGTTTTTTATGCGGTCAATGATGGCTGACCAAGGTTTAGGGGGATGTCTAAATGTGTCCAAAACTCAAGGCAATATGGCTAAATTACTAATTTTTTCCATCTTGTTCACTTGCAGCTGTAACGTTTCATTGGCTAAGTGTTCTTTTTTCGTTTTTTTTTTTTTATCGGTATTTCATTGGTTAAGTATGCAGAGTTGCTTTGAAATTTTTGCTGTTCTGCATCTTTTTAGACTTTTAGTAGTAACTTTTGTTGATTTCTTGTTTCTGGTCATAATCTCTTTATCTTTACCTAGTGAAGATCGTTTCATTTGTTTTCAAGTTGCCCACAACGATTCTCTATTTAATGTGCAGAACTCGGTCCATACACAGTGGACTATACCTCGAGTGGTCGTTATATGGCAGTTGCAGGACGCAAGGGCCACCTAGCAATCATGGACATGAAAAGCATGGATCTAGTTAAAGAGTTGCAGGTTTATTCTTTTACTATAAAGAAGGAGATCCTTTATTTATCTTTGTGTTACAACTACGTCCAAATTTGCTACCAATTTATTTAAGCCACTTTACTTCATGAGGAATGTGGAAATTCATTCAGTAACAAACTAAAAGATGTTTAGTATCTCCTGGTATTTTGGATAAAATCCACCAAGAGTAAAACTTCCTTCGGATGCTGTTGAAAGACTTAGTCTAGTTACCGTCGAAAACATTGTACTCTTGGACCCCGTGGATCGGATTCGTGGAAAGCCTGTAGTCATTTTTTTTTTCCAATGGCCGTGGATAAATAGAATACACATTTTACTGTACCTCCCAAGGCACGTGACCTTAACTTGCCAGGGTTCCCTTTGCTGCCAACACCACTGCTTAATGCTGTTATCCGGCCACAATGATGGTTCCAAGAGATGGCCTATAGCCTGGATGAAGGGCGTCGAATTGAAAAAAAAAACATTCTTTATCGATGTGTTACATGGCATATCCCTCAAATCTTAATTGATAGCTGTTCACTACAATCCACCAAAGGGCTGTCCTCCTCTCATTCCCTTTTTGATAATCCTAACTCACTGTAGTGTTGTTAGTTGTTACCTCTATAAAACTTAAATGACTAGCATCCCATGTAAACAATGAATAAATTGTTCAAAGGATTCTGTTGAAAGCCTTTTTATTTATTCGATTCCCAGCTTTGATGGTTCATTGTTTTGTTAATTCTGAGGTGCAAATTGAATGTACAAACTTATCTCTGTCACGTGTTTTGATTCTTCTCAGGTCAGGGAAACAGTTCGTGATGTGGTGTTCTTGCACAATGAATTATATTTCGCTGCAGCACAGAAAAAGTAAAGCTTTCCTATTTATAATAGATCTTGTTACTAAACACAACTTAATAGTTACATTCAAAGAAAGCACTGGAAGGATATTCAAGTATCTCAGTTGTTTTCTCTATTTAGTGAAGTGCCATTGAATATTTGTGCAAATAACCCAATAATTGGGGGTATACATACATTACACAAAATTAGACAATCTTTGTCTAGTTAGGCTACTATTCGCCAGTGTTATGCATCCGAAATCATGTCTTGCTTTGTTACTTTTAATCAATTTTCACAGTATGTACCATTGTACTACTGTGTTCTCGTAATGATCTCATTATCTCAATGTTTGACCATGTACTCTAAATGGTGACAGGTATCCCTATATTTATAACAGGGAAGGTACAGAACTTCACTGCCTAAAGGTTAGTGTTCTACCGTAAATGAAGTTTGCTCTATATATTAAGTTATTAACTAATCTATGTTATCTATCTGTGGAGGACAAAAGTTGTGTGCTTATGTTGGTGGTCATACTTCAGAGTAAATTATGCTTTTAGGATAGCTCAACCAGTTTGGAGTTCGGACCTTTAGTATTGGAGTTGGACAATTTAGTCAGATTCCCACTTCAGATGTACCCCACCACTTTAGATACAGGATGATTTCATATTTTAACTTTTTTATGTTCTTGACCAATTCCAGGATTCCCTACTTTCATCTATCAAAATTACTTAAGTTAAAATTTTCTTAGCGGTTGGACTTCTGCTCTTTTAGATCCTTCAAGGATTATTATGTTAGCTGCTGAGTATCATTTTTGACACTCTGTAATGTCTCCCAGGAACATGGGGCAGTTCAGAAGCTTCAATTTCTGAAGAATCATTTCCTCTTGGCCACTGTAAACAAATTCGGGCAACTTCATTACCAAGATATTACTATGGGTGATATGGTGGCAAATCTCCGTACAGGTCTGGGTCGTTGTGATGTAATGCAGGTGAATCCCTTCAATGCTGTTGTAGGTTTGGGTCACACCTGCGGCAAAGTCACCATGTGGAAGCCCACCAGTGCTGTTCCCCTCGTCAAGATGTTGTGCCATCATGGGCCCATCTCTGCCATGGCCTACCACCCTGGAGGTAATCTAATGGCTACAGCAGGATTGGACCGTAAAATCAAGCTTTGGGATTTGAGGAAATTCGAAGTTCTTCACACTTACTCCTGCCATGCGAAGACCTTACAGTTCAGTCAGAAGGGTTTGCTCGCAATTGGAAATGGATCCCTTGTACAGATCTGGAAAGACTCCTCAGGAGATCAGAACTATAGCCGTTACATGAGTCATTCAATGGCGAAGGGTTATCAGGTGGGGAAAGTAATGTTCCAACCTTATGAGGATGTTTTGGGTCTTGGACACTCTATGGGTATGTCTTGTATTTTAGTTCCCGGATCAGGAGAGCCTAACTTTGATTCTTGGGTAGCAAATCCATTTGAAACTTCTAAACAGCGAAGAGAGAAAGAGGTTCACTCTCTTCTCGACAAACTACCCCCCGAGACAATCATGTTGGATCCCACAAAGATAGGTACCATGAGACCGGCAAGGAAGAAAGAACAGCCAAGTAAACAGGAGATGGAAGCTGAGATGGAGGCTGCTATTGCAGCTGCCAAGAGTGCTCCTTTCAAGAAGAAAACGAAGGGGAGGAACAAGCCAAGTAGAAGGGAGAAGAAGAAGCAGGAAGGTGTTGTGAAAGCAAAGAGACCTTTCTTGGATCAACAGATGAAGGAGGAAGAACACATATCAAAGAAGAAACAGAGAATAAGTGAGGAAGTTCAATTACCAAAAGCCCTGCAGCGATTTGCCCGCAAAAAGGTGGTGTAATTGTTGTTTTTCGAGCTCTTCAGCTGCAGAGTATACTTGAGCAGTACCCAAAAATTTTTGACCCATTCACTTGTAATTGTTCTCCTTCTAATTTATTTGCATCCTCCAAGATTACATGTGCAATTGGAACACAAAATAGAAATCTGTTGTAGATTAGTGTTTTTTTTTTTTTCCCTCTGGTTTTTAAACAGGTTTATCTTAGTAAAATTTTGTTAATTTTTGCTTTTCTACATGAACTGTAATAAAATTTCTTTAAGCGCTCCAAACAGGTTGATGGTCGAGCATTTCGGTGCTGGTCTCTGAACAGACAATAACTTTACATTCTACTCATATTCATCATAAAAGGAGTCCTGACTTTGCTTGACCGGTGCTTACATGCAAATGTTCCCGTGGGTGTAATGCTCAACTGTTTTAGATTTGTGCCGAGCATACTGTGACTTCGCGCGGCATTGCCATTTTCCCTCCTGCAAAATTTGACTGACCGAATCGAGTTATTTCTGTGCAGGTGCAAATTCTAATCATCAATAAAGGCTGATCTTTCTATAGAGAAAAGATAAATGCTAATTGCCAAAAACGTTCTTAGGTAAATACTTGTGTTATGGACGGGTTCCATTTTCCCACGTAAAACATGTGTGAAAGACATTTTGCCACACGGTTCCTACGAGTCACAGCTAGTCAAATCATACCAGAAAGCGGGCAGGATAAATTAGGAAAAACTTTCAATGAAAAGAAACAAATTTCTTAAACAATAAAGTTTTTTGGTCCGACCAAATGACAAAACAAATGCCAGATCTTTATGTGGCAGGGTAGGACCTACCACTTTTCCCCTCATAAAAGTGTTATGAGTGGGTTTCCAACTTATGTGGCAGTGGGACCCACCATGCCACATAAGAATCTGGCATTTGTTTTGGCATTTGGTCGGGCCAAACAGCAGCTCTCTTTCTTAAAAAAGTTCATTGGAGGGAATAAAAAGAATGGAAAAAAAAAAGTGAAAAAATTTAAGTGCAGTTGAGAAAGTGCATCCAAGTGCAACCTAGCTTAATTGGTAAAGTTTATTGGTACTTGATAGCATGGACCTGAGTCACCAGACACTTCTTAGCAACTAGAACCGTTCTAATTATCCCTTCTCTGAGCCATTTATGGGTTAATGGTGTCGTGAGACACTATAGACTATAGACACTTCTTAGTAACTAGAACTGTTGTAATGTATTGACGTTCTCGCTTCAGAGGGATTCCTGAACTTGCAACATTTTTTAATTGGCTCATTTGACCCACCCGCTCCGCACTCTAGTTATTTAGAGATTTGCTGTCCCACGTCAAATTGAGATGTTTCGGGTAAGCATGTCGCCTGATGTATCATACACTCGCTTATAACTATTTTTTTTAGGTTAAAAAACGAAAATGCCCTCATTGTTTACTACATTCGTGAGGAATAAATTTTTACAGCTTAAATAATTATTTGAAACTTATTTTCTAATAAAAAACTAATAATAATAATTAGTATAGGAGAGGTTCCTTGCGTTTATAACATTTTTTTTTTCATCCGAAATCCTATAAATAATAGGACATAAATAAATTGCTTTGAGGTATAAATCGGATGATGTACCATGGTGAGACAGCTTCCAACAAGAAAATAAAAGAACAAAGTCTACATAAGAAAGGATAAGGGTTGGCTTAGAGTTGCAATGCCAGATGTGACACACACTTGGAAAATATCCCCCATTTTATATGAAATTATGAAAGTTCTTATTATAAAAAATTCAGATCTTTTATATAAGTTTAAAATAAAAAGAAAAATGTTAAATTGTCAAATATATTCATACCCACATTGATTGATATATAAAAATAGTTCTCCCATGGCTGACGTTGACCAATCGTTTTATCTTTAGTATTCTTAGCCTTCTCCTGTTCCCCCTTGAAACATTTAACATTTTTATTTTTATTAGTAGGTAAAGAATAAGTCAGAATTTGATAGAGAAAAAGAATATTTAAAGACCGGTTGGAATTGACCTGTGAAAAATTGGACGAAAATATCTAACTCTATTTAAGAGTATTTCTTGAAGAGTTAGGATCCGTATAAAAAGTTATTCCTTATCAATTTTCTTACTAAGGTTTTTGTAGGGTCACATGCAGATGATTCAATGGTTGTTTTTGGTAAGGATGATCTCCTTATTATTTAGATCATTCTCACCAAAAATCATATATCATTTTAAAACTCCTAATCCTGTCAAAAGTTAAATAATTTATAAGTCAATTTATTTATTTGTATTAATTTTGGACTAATTTTTTATCAGCTTAGAAGTTTTCGAACATGGTGATTCTGTATGAAGATGAGCTGCATGATGTGGAGAACATCCTCATACTCTTGGATAATTTTTATGTGGGCCCCATAAAAATTTATATGAAAAAAATTGTATGAATAAATTTATATGCGGATCCTAACTCTTTCTTGAAGTGAAAGAGAACAATAAACAACGTCCCTATGGTTTGTATTGAGCTACAATGACTACTCCCTTTCGAAAATATACCAGAATATTTTCACTTCTTCAAATGAGAAGGGATCAAATGCCACATCCATAATACTTCCACCAAACCCCATTCACATGGGGCTCATATAGAGAGGATCCAAAGGTTAATTTTTTGTGAGAATGTTTTCTTCACCTTGTACTTCATCATATCCGAAAAACATACAATTCTAAAATTTCTAACCTCATCTAAAGTTGATTGCAAATTTGTACTAAAATTATATCTTAAAAAAACGTAAAATTTTAAGATTTTGATGAGATGATTTGAGGGTGCTATAAGTTTTAGAACTTAGTGATTTTTGGATATGATGATCTATGTAGTGGGGAGATCATTGTCACTGAAAATCATGCCTTAGATCCTCTTCCTCTATACAATGAAGTACAAATTGGGCATTCTTGAATGGGAGTATTTAATCCCTTCTCTCTTCGAATATAGTAGTATCAATCAGATTTTGTGTGTGCTTGACAATTAGGTTGCATGTATAAGGAGTTAGGAGGACTTACAAGTGAAAGACTGGTTGGTTTGAAATTTGAAACCCCAAATTCCTGCCAAAAATGAAAGATTGCTGCAAATGGACATGCCATTTCTGCCCTCCAAAAGTTGCAATCCAACAGTCCCAAAATTTTGGCCAAACAAGCTTGGCTGCTGCCTGCTAATCCTTTCTCAAATATATATATTTATCACTTCTTAATTTAAGTGGTGGACGAGAAAAAAGTGGGTCTATCAACAAAATATGTTAGGGAGGGACACCATTAATCCTATCAAAAGTTTTAGAATTGGTTGATTTTTTTTAAAATTAGTTGATTTTTTTTTGTATGGATGACATGATGACATCTTTACAAAGAAATTAGTTCTGAAAGTGAACTTTAAGACTTTGTATTGTGCCATATAAGCTTGGTGTCCACGCTAGTACGGTCCGTTAGAGACACTTAGATCATCTCGAATCTGAGTGTTGATCGCATGAACTGGCAAAAGGTTGTGGGCCCCACCAATCAAACCGGATCTGTGACGCTGCTATTATAAAAAAAAACTGGATTGATTACAAAATTTTAGAGACAAGATGAATAGGATAATCTCTATGCTTAAAATATATAAAGACTAAGATTTCGACTAGTCAACATTTTTGTAGGGAGTAGGAATTCATATGATCTAACAAATATAAAAGGGCCTGACATAATTAGTACCTACAACACAGGGCTTTTAAGTTTTAAGCACATAATTGGTGGTGGTTTTCTCTTTACTCATCTTGGTAACGATGTTAATAGTAGTTTCTGCACTTCTAATACACTGATTACAGTGTATTTATACCATGTTGTAATTTGGACATTAGTCCCCTCCTATCAAAAAAATAAAAACAAAATTCGACTATAAATGGTCGATTTTTTTTTTCAAATCTATCCGATCTATCTATTCCCTATCTCTTTGTTCTCTCTGGCGGCATGGTGGATGTGGTGGTGGGATACTGTTGGTGACAACGGTGGTGGTGGTGTTGATGATTGGATGGTGGGGTGTATTCTTTTTTCGTTGGGGTGTAATTAGACAAAAAGCTGATACGAATTGTAAAGAACAAGGTGCTCCTAGTAGGTTCGAAAGGTCTCTTAGACGTGAAAAGATGTAGCAAGACATATCATAGAATCCATAGCAAGACATTTCATAGAATCCATCCATACATCTAAAAAAATCTCAGCAAAAATTAGGTTTTGTTTTTGCCCATTTTGCGTTGGACTGGTTGGTAACTCAAAATAAAAACTTTGAAATTGCCACGCTGTGATACAGAATATTATGCCACGTGTCAACTGACTTATTTGGAAATCTCTCCTCTCTCTGTATTTCTCTCTTTTTTTTTTTTGGCATGTGCAGCGTCAACACTAGCACTTGCCTTCTCAGAATCTCCCCCCCGCCTCTCATGCTTTCAATTCATTCATATATATTATGTATGTACATTAGTTTCTCCATTGAAGTGAAAACAAATCTAGAGAGAGAAAGAACTAGAAAGAGAGAGAGAGAGAGAGAGAGAGAGAGAGAGAGAGAGAGGGATCTGTTATAGTTCAATTGAGGTACTTAATTCCATGGCAACAAAAGGTTTTGTTCTGTATTTGATCTCTGGTTTTTCCGTGGCTGTTCTAGCAACGTTCTTTCTCAGCAACCCAGACAACCATCTCTCGCTAAACTCAACTCTAACGCATTCAGAAGATGGGTTAGGTCTTACCCATATCAATGGCTTTAAAACTAGTGATAGAGTTTGGCCTGTATGTCTCTCTGTTAATTTCTTTCCTCTTCATCTCATCTTCTTGCTTATTTTGGTACTTTGGAAATGAGATTTTTTTTTTTTCTTGTGTTTTGGGTTTTTACAGAAATTAAAATTTAGTTGGAGGATTGTATTGGCAACGTTTATTGGATTCTTTGGTTCTGCTTTTGGAACGGTTGGTGGTGTTGGTGGTGGAGGGATCTTCGTCCCCATGCTTAATTTGGTTGTTGGTTTTGATACCAAATCTGCTGCTGCTCTTTCAAAATGTAATCATCCCTTCTCTCTCTCTCTCTCTCTCTCTCTCTCTCAAACAAAACAGAGTACCAGAAAAAGTATCCATCTGTTCAAAATGTAGAAACAAGAAGCAGAGAATGAATGATATCTTTCTGACAGAAAACAGGGATAAAAAATGGAGATGGTTTTTCTCTTATAAAATAAATCTTTATTGTAATAAAGTTGGGTTCTTTTTGCTATTGATGTTGCAGGTATGATCATGGGTGCATCAGCATCGTCTGTTTGGTACAATCTAAGGGTTCCCCATCCATCAAAAGAAGTGCCCATCATTGATTATGATCTTGCCCTGCTCTTCCAGCCAATGCTGATGCTTGGGATCACCATTGGCGTCGCTCTCAGTGTGGTCTTCCCTTTCTGGCTCATCACCATCCTCATAATCATTCTTTTCTTGGGTAATTAAAATTTCCTACTTGTAGATTTCTTTTTTTTTTTTTCTATTTACCTGACATGTTCAGCAATTTTTTAATAATATAAGCTGGTAATCTTTTTATTATATTTTATTTTAATCAGGAACGTCATCAAGGTCTTTCTTCAAGGGAATCGAGATGTGGAAGCAAGAGACGATTTTAAATGTATGTTTTTCATCATCAGAGTTAAAAAGATTTTAAGTTGGGGTTAAAAATACATAACTCCCCATTAACCCTTTTTATTGTTGTGTGAAACAGAAAGAAATAGAGACCCAACAAGAAGTTCTCTTGAACTCTAATGGCGAAAGTAAGACCCTTAAGAACAGTGATTTCTCATAAAAATTTGAACTTTCTAATTCTGGGTTTTATTAGATATTCACTAATTCTATTTGCTTTGCAGTTCACATTGATGCAGAATATGAGCTTCTTTCGCCACAAGAAGAGAAATCCGGACTGGTGAGTACTAAAAATACACTCTGTTCTTTGACTGCTTTGATTTTGAAAATTCTTTCTTGACCCTTTTCATTTGCAGGAAATATTACGGTTCAACCTAAGATGGAACAGAATTCTTGTGCTAGTGGTTGTTTGGGTTAGTTTTCTACTTCTTCAGATCATCAAGGTTAGTAAACTCTCTCTCTCTCTCTCTCTCTCTCTCTCTCTCTCTCTCTCTCTTAAAGACTCACTTTTATTACCTCCATTTCTGTTTTCGTTTTGCAGAATCTTACAATGAATTGCAGTTTATGGTACTGGGTACTCAACTTCATACAGGTAAAGTTGGTCTCTTTGATGAATGCTTTCAGATTTTGATTGAATTTGGTTGGGTGGGTCCAATCTCGAAATCTGAAATTCTTCCTTCTTTTGTGGTGTTGTTTTAGATTCCTGTGGCATTTGTTGTGTTTGGTCACGAAGCAGTGAAACTGTACAAAGAAAGCAAGAAGAGAAGGATGGATGGGAACACTGAATCAGTCTGTGAAGCGTCAATCCAGTGGAGTGCGCTTCACATTGCCTTCTGTGCTTTTTGTGGCCTCTTGGGAGGTACAGTTGGTGGTCTTCTTGGCTCTGGTGGTGGATTCATTCTGGGTCCTCTCCTGCTTGAGCTTGGAGTCATCCCCCAGGTATTTGTTATGTATATCATCTACTATAATTTCCATCTTAACTCTTATTCTTAATACAATATCAATTTATTGAATAAACCCATCTTAACCCATCATGTAATCTTAATAGCTGACGATCCTAGCCATCGTTGGGATCGATTCCACCAATGAAACGTGATGAATTGGGTGGTTAGATCGCCAATTATCTATTAAAAAAATGCCATATTTCTTGTAGGAACCACTCTTAATAACTCTACAGTTTATTATGGTTGTAGCAGAACTTTTTGGCTGAAGAATTAGAGTCTGAAAATCTTGTTTAGCAAAATTATCACAACTTTTAGAGTTGTAGATCTTCAAAAAAGGAAAATGTGGTCCCTCAAGTAGAACCTTATGTTTTAAGTTACCGTAATAAACATTTACAATGTGTTGAATTCCAGGTTGCAAGTGCGACGGCGACGTTTGTTATGATGTTTTCATCATCCTTATCTGTTGTAGAGTTTTACTTCTTGGGTAGATTCCCCATACCCTATGGTAGGTTTTACATCCATCCCACTCCAAAGATCACCAGTTTCTTTGTTTCTTTTTTTCTTTTTCTTTTTCTTTTTTTATTGTGATATCGTTTGATACCCATAATTTGGCCTAAGATTATTCTAAAATCTTAAATACTAATGACTTTCTCTGTTGCAGCTTTTTACCTAATTGCAGTGTCGGTAATGGCTGGTTTCTGGGGCCAGTTTTTTGTAAGGAAAATAGTGACATTGTTAAGAAGAGCTTCAATCATTGTCTTCATTCTTTCAGCTGTCATCTTCGCTAGTGCTTTAACAATGGGTACTTATCAGAAAAAACTCGTAAATCCCTATATATTGATTAGTGTTAAAGTTTATGAGACTAATGGATAGTTTTTGAATTTTTTTTTTTTTTCCCCCCTTAGGCGTGGTTGGCGTCGAGAAGAGCCTTCATATGATACATAATCATGAGTACATGGGATTTCTTAGATTTTGCAGCTAATTGAAGCATTGAGGACGTCGTCAGTAATGAACAAATAGAGAGAGAGTAGCAGAAATGTTTAAATTGTAGCAGAAGCAGTAGAGAAAGAGGGATGTTGGTTAATAGCTAATTGACCAAGACACAGCCTCACAACACTGCTATAAAGCTAATAAAGGGTCTGGTGTTGAGTATTTGTGTGTGTTAGCTACTTGTTAACACATCTCCATTGTTTACAAATTTACAAGGTCAAAATAAATTTGGTTGAGATATTTCTTTTCTGTTTTTGACTTCCTGTGTACACTTTTACTGGCTTATTTTTGAACACCAAAGAAGCCATTTTATTTTTCATGGATGCACTTTAATTGAGTTCATTTTGCTGCCCTGTTTTTCTTTGTGATTTGGAAGTTTTCTGTCACAAATATGTTAGGGATTAAACCAACTTCATCAAGCCTCCAATAATGCAATTTACCTTTACTTGGTAAGAATGGATGGTCAGCTAATTTTCAACCCCATTTATTCAAGCGTTTTGGAAGGACTGTTAGGTATGCTCTGTTAAATTGAAAACTGCAACTTTACCTACACAAATTGCCTAGGATTGCCGAGTTGATCCAGACTGTTCAATTAGTACAAATCCAATCCAAAAAATCTGAAAATTCAAGAAATTTTTCAGTCTTTTGATTAGGTTTTCCCCTAAAATATTTAGTGATAGAGGTGACAATGCCAGTAAAGACTGAAGTCTGTATACACTCCAGATAGTAAATCTACCAAAAAAAATATATATATATTGAAGAAGAAGAAGAAGAAGAAAAGAAAGAAAAACAAAAACGAAAACAAACAAATACAGCCAAGTGTTGCCTCAAATGTCACGTAAAAAATGAAACGAATGCGTCAACCATTGTTTTCTCACTTACTACAGGTCAAGACTCAAGAGTGAAGAGTACCCTTCACTGCCTGGGCAGTGACAGCATACATATATGCAATCAGGGTTTAGTTTATGCTGCTACTTCCGGTACAGGAAAAAATATTTATCTCCAAAGCGCCCCAAACATCCAGTTCCCCGTTCGAGGCCACCCATAACATTACTTGAATAACAAAAAGAATGCGTTTGGGATTGTAGTGTTCATGTTGTACCTTCGACAGAGAACAGAGCTACCATTACAAAACCTGCACAACTCATGCTCAGAGTACATAGTTTATCTCTTCATCCTTAGTACAAGAACTAAGAAGCAGATCAAACAAAATTAGAAAACAAGGAAAAATGTACCAGACACATACTCAACTCCATAAAAGACATGAATGAAGGAGAAAATTTATAAAGGAATGTAAATGGTATCTACTTTCATGAACGTATGTGATACATGAATCCCTCCAAAGTTCCAAACAAACAAGAATGAGGAGTTGAAACTGAACTTGCAGGATTGTACATGGAAAAATGGGAGGTGAACACTGTCCCAATAAGAATGCACCACTCAAAAAGGAAACTTTCTTCCATAATCTGAATATATCTCTGTCTGAAGACTCTGAACCACTACTCCAGTTATCTTACTTGAACATGTCACTTCCCAGGTCACACTCACCCATCCCACAATCAGGAACTCAAATCTAAGGGGGAAGCGATCATTCCTCGCTAAAATGCAAGCCGCTGAACATAAAGCTATATGTGGAGGAAAAAAAAAGCTGCATTAGCAAAGTGTCGTAACATTACCTAGACGAACTAATGACACAATCCTTGGGATGGTTTAGTACTTGATTGAGGATCTTTAACCGGCTTAGGATCCCCATCAATGACAATATTTCCGATACCCACCTCCACTGCCTCCCTCTCATCCTTCTCCCACTTCTTTTGCTCAGGATCACCCCCATTGACGGCCTGGGTTTGAATGGCAGGCATAGAAGGCTCAAGAAGCCGAGGGCCTGCAGACATCCATGGATGGAGAAGGCATTGAGCTGCTGTTGGCCGCTTCTCGGGGACGAAATCCAGTATGGGGACAAGGAAGTCAGCCATATCATTTGCATCTTGCTCACTGAATTCATATTTCTCTGCAAGAACCTTATTCATAGGCCAGAAACGCAGTCGACGGATGTGTCTTAGGTCTCCATATCTGTTGAAGAAGTCCCGGGAATACCGACCACCTAATGCAATCTAAAAAACAAAAAATTCATTGACCAATAGAACAATGAAACTAGGATAAAAGACCAAACTAACAAGAAGTTGTTGAAGTAGCAGACAATATGCTTACCTTGCGTGGCATCATTCCCAGAAGCTCCATCATCAATGCCAAATGGTCCTGCGAAAGGCGAAAAAATGAAAAACGAACTGTCTATTATGTTTCATTCTAGTAATTACAGCTCCCAGATGGACTGGGACGCATATTCTGGGAGTCTGTTTGCAAACTTCCAAGCAATAATAGCTTTAGCACAAATTAAAGAACATAGGTCTGTTATTACATAGCATGCAATATGTCCAAAAAAATGTGTGGAAGGTTGGATTTATTTACATGAATATGCAGGGTAATGATGGATGTTTCTAGAATAATATACATAGGAGTTAGTTGATAAAGAAAATTAAAATAAATTCTAAAATATGGTCATAGGAATTAGTTGAGGATGGTCCATTACAAGATACATAGTTTATTCTAATTTTTATTCTAATTGAAATAAAATATCATGTTTTATACAAATAGATCAGGCTAAACTTAGTTTCGTATATATGGAATCTCCTCTTGCACCAGAATCGACCAGAAACAGCCCATATTAGCTGGAATAGTTCAACTCCAGTTGAAAAAAACTACAGATTAATGTCAACAAATTGGTTGTTCATCATTGTCCTCGAACCTGAAAGTTAAGGGAGAATCTATCAACTGAACAAATAAGTAGCCACGAGTGGAGGGTTCACAGTCAAGAGTTTCTATGCCTCCATCGAACATAGGGATCAATCCTCCTTTACAGTGGAAAAGATCTGGAAAGCACCGATTCCTTTTTGAGTAATTTTTTTTTTCAGGAGGCATACCTCAACAAGACTAGCACTTACGATCATTTGCAATGGAAAGGAATGTTTCTTGTGAATCACTGCCCTATGTGCAAAATGGTGTTAGAATCGGCTGTCCACCTCTTGTTTCATTGTTCAGGTGTTTCAACATGGAGTGGATCTTTCTGGGAACGATGCAGGGAGTCTTCACATCTTGGTATTGCCCAAATAGTTCCCCAAAAGTTTTATGGAGAATTCTTCTATTTGCAGGTTCTTGGGGGATTTGGAAGGAGAGGAATCGCATAGCTTTTTAGGGCATTGAAGCGAATCTGGAGGATGTCATTGCTCGGGTCAAAACTGAAATCTATCTTTGGGCTACGACGGATAGGCACTTTTGAGGATACTCTTTTAGGGATTTTGTGTATTCGTGGGAATCCTTGCTTGTGTAATTAGTTATTTAGTTTCACTAAGAGTATCGGTGGTTTTGTTTCCCCCCAACCTACGTATGGATGAGGGTTGGGGGTGGGGTTTCACACTTGTGGTGATCCTAGGGGGTCTAGTACTTTTTGTATAGCAGTTTTCTGCTTTCTTTTCTTTCTTCTTGTAATTCTTTGCCTTATGGCCAATCAATAAAATATTCTCAATTATCAAAAAAAAAAAAAAGAGGAAACTGCATGTTAGCCTCATTTGTCCTTCCCCTCAAATCTTCTTTTTGGGGTTTGTGTGACTCCTTTATCCTGCAGCCTTCAGCTAGGAGATATTGTCTACTCTAACACAATAAGTTGTTGTAAAACCTTGGGTGAAGGAAATACACGTTTTCTACATTTTATTTTGAATTAGCAATTAAGATTGTCACGGAATTTTTTATTTTTTTTGAAGATATTGTCATGGAATTTCAATGCTGATGTTTCCCTCCTTTTATGATTGTATAGTAGGACCAGCTGAAATCCTAACTGTCATGATTCAATGGAGATACTAAATAGTAAACAGAAGTACGCATACGTACATACTCTGAGTACGCACATACTCATAAGGATCATCAGGTTAGGACTCTTCTTCAACTAAGTAGAACCCTAAGACCTGGCAAATCTATTAAAACATAACTCAAGTGTCAACCTGAAATACTATGGGTATGCAACTGTGTACATCACAGAGAGATCATGTTGCAGAATAACAAGTACAAAGCATTTTGCTGCAGGTTAAATACTCTAGGAAGAGAGGAAGGCCAAAACACTGACATGGACTGAGGTAGTAATAGAATGTCTGAGGACATGTGCTTAGGAAAAGATCTAACCATCCAACTGTACATGAAATTTAAGGGTGAAATAGGATTTATGCTGTCACCTTCATGGTTGGGGCAAGGTATTGCATTTTTTGGATGTATCCATATATTAGGATTCTGAAAAAGATCATGTCAAATACCTAGTATCTGTATCAGACACACATATGTTCATGTGTTAAATAAGTGAACATTAAAAAAACTAAATCACCTAGTTTCCCACGGGAGGAAATTGTACCTGAACACAAAATTATACATTAAAAGAAATATAGAAACCGCTCTGATAGCTCATCTTACTTAAGAGAGGACAAACAGCATGTGGAATTGCAACATAAAGATGGTTAAGAGTTTGCGAAAAAGAGCAACATAACCATACCTCATCCCTGTCAAAGTTGTCACCACTGTGAGGATCAAAGAGAACATCACCAGTTGCCAGCTCAAAACAAATGCAGGCGAAGGACCATAGATCTGCCGAAGTAGAGTATTTAGATCCAAGCAGAACCTCCGGACACCGATACTGCCTTGTTTGAATATCACTAGTAAATTGCTTGTAAGTCCAACAGGCATTCCCAAAGTCAACTAATTTGCACTTTACATCAACCGACTGCAACAACTTCTGCCTCATTGTGCGGCTGCCTCTCCTACGTCCCTTATTTTCATCCCGAGAACCTTCAACCCCATCAGCATTCGACAAATTACCTTTGTTATGATCTTCCACATCTCCATTCAAAATCTCATCACCAGGAGAATCTACCACATTAGCTGTTTTAGGGTCCAATTCAGTTTCCTCTGAAATTTCTTTCCCCACACAACCGTTAGCTGCACGTTTTGCCTTTTTCCGCATCTTCTTCTTCTGATTCTTCGTCAAATCCCCATTCGAACTCTTTACATCTTTCGGCACCCCAGACTGAACCGAAGTTTTTTCCTTGCTACTAGGAAGAACAAGAGGAACACCCGATTTAATGGGATCTTTAGATGGGTCAATCATGGATAAGAGCAATATATTTTCCGGCTTAAGATCAGTGTGTATGATAGAGAGTTGGCGATGCAAGTAATCTAAACCCACTAAAACATGATAACAAATTTCTTTAACCATGTTGAGGGGCATACCCCGGTAATCACTGTACTTAATAAGTGTAAGAAGATTATCACCCAAGTACTCAAAAACCATACAAACATGCTGCCCATTTGGCCCAGAATGCTTAAAATGATCTAAAAGCTTCACAACACAATTTTTGTCATCTGGGTCACCTTCTGCAATCTGTTTAAGGATTTTTATCTCATCCATTGCCGCCTCAGTATAATGCTGAGCACTCTTTTGCACTTTTAGGGCTACATATCGCTGTAATTCATGTAAAACCAATATAAATAATACGAATAAGAGGCGTTTTTATACACATTATTGATGAACAATACAACTAAGAAAAGAAGAAGAAAATAGTGCAATATGATGAATCAAAACATAAAAAGATAATAAAAGAGTGCAATATTCCAAGATTGAGAAGCTTACGGAGTTTTGAGTGTCCCAAGCGAGCCAAACGGTGGAGAAATGGCCCCAACCGAGTTTGTTCTGGACGACATAGCGACCGGACTTGAATGTATCTCCGATTTGAACAGCGTGGTAACCTCCTCGCCTGTAATCTTCTGTTCCTTCGTCCTCCGATGTGTAATCATCGCTTTCGCTACGATCCTCTTTCCGATTCTTCTCCATTGAAGAGTAAGTCTAACAAACCTATCGACTTCTTCACCTCTATCTTTCTCGCGGATTGACAGGGTCTACGTTCAAAATGAAGAAAACTAGGGTTTTCGAAAGGAACTATCCCTCACTCTTCTTTCTTCTATTTTTTTTTTCGTGAAAAGGAGATCTCCCCTTTGTATTGTTTCAAGCGGATCGTCTTCCCGGCAAATTAAAGAAATGGAAAAAAGAAAATTAAACAGATCTCTAGAGACTAAGTAGTGGAGAAAGAAAGAGAGGTGTTTCACTGTTTTGTGATTTGGGACTTGGGACCCATTGGACCCACCCACCACACCAGGGGAAGAGATTCAGCTGATTCACAGGGTAGAGTTGAGGAAACATTAGTGCACAAAAGTTGTGTCTGATGCTTATGTGGTATGGTCCGTCCCACTGCTATATAAGTTAGAAACTCTTTGGAAAAGAAAAGATGGTGGGTCTCGCCTTGCCACATAAACTTCTAGCAAACTGTTTGTCCAAAACTCATTTATCTTCAAGAAAACACGATAAATTCTTAAGTACGTGCCCCACACACATACGTGAGCATGAGTTGGCAAATTACGCAGTATGAATTAGTAACCCCGCCCCACACTACCACCACCTCCAGGGTCGTATAATTTTAATCTATATGATAAGGAGATCATCAACACAAAAATTAAGCCTTATGATCATCTCTACATGAACCGACAGACAAGTATAAGTAGAGTGTAAGAATAAAGTGAGTATTATGTGTGCTTACTTGGAGATAACCCATAGGATGTGGTCTAAACGATGAGGATATTGTCACAAAAAAAAAAAAAAAAATCAACTATTGGATCATTTCTATATGGTTCCATTTATAAGTGTAAGTAGAATGTAATAATAAAGTGAGTATTAGGTGAGCTTATTTAGATATAACCCATAGGTAGATGTGATCTAAGCAACGAAGATATTTTCGTTACAAACAATCGCTCTTTGATCAATTTCATATGCTAACAAGTGTAAACCGAGTCTTAACTATTATAGAAATAAGTTTATCATACAATGATCGGTATTAAACAAAATGTGAAAAGGTAAAATTAGTATCAACAAAGGGACAACGAAACATGAAAACGCCGCACTATTCATTTTACAAGCGGCATTCATGTAATCAAGATTGAAACTGAACTACTTCGAAAGTATGGTATATTAGAAGTGCCTCCTTAGATTAAAAAATAAATAAAAATTTAGAGTCGCCTTCCTTATCTAAAAACTATTTGTACGTCTCGATTTAATTTGCTTAGAATGATTGGAATTGAATCATATTATTAAATATGTGATTTTTTTGAAGAAATAATTACAAATCTAATGAGTGTTACTATATTATGATGAATATAGTTTTAAAGGTTTAATGTAGGCGAATCAAACACTAAAATTAAATCACATTTTGAAAAATACAAATCCGTTTGTACCATTCAAGCATGGCCTAACTGGTTATTTGGCTAATTCCCTATTTCCCTTCCTACCATTCTCAGATATTTAGTTTACTTTAACTTCTTAAAATTTTTTTTGCATAAGAGCCTATGAAATGAAATTGTTTACATGTCAGTCTCCCAAAGAAACTGAGACGGTTTAGCCTTAACCTTAAAATCCACACAGTAAATACGGTTGAGATGATTTGATTTAGTATTTAATCAATTTTTATGTCATTGTCTTAAGTCTTAACATCAACAACCCAAACCCTAATGAGCTGATGACAGAGAAAGATTACGCCATGAACGCAACTTTCCACCGTATACATTAGAACTTCGATAAAATAATAATCTTGTTAAATTTATACATTTTTTCGATCACAACTTAAACTTAATAGATAAAATATTACTCAATTAATTAATAAATTTAACAAGTTCCAACTTTATTAATTTATAGAAATTTAACTGTAAATCCCCACAAGCAAGGAGAGCATCCAGCCAATCAATTACGAAAGGTTAGATTTATGGGCAGGACTCTATTTTACTTTAGGCACTATAGGCAGGCACCCAAAAATCCCATTTAGCTTTAGGCACTATAGGTTTCATTAGGGCATCTACAACGGTAACATTTTCTAGTTAAATTTTCAGAAAATATTACATAGTGGAATTAGATAAATATAGAAACGAACCCTACAAGTCTCCTCCGCAAGTTAAATTTGACGGTCTCCATTTCAATCTGTAGATTTTATAGCCAGATGCCTTAGGGAGGAGTCGTCTGATCTCAGACAGGTGGGGGGGTGGGGCGTTTCAGCATGGAGTGGGTAAGGGCGAGGGCGTCCGACGTTGGACGGATAGGAGGAGGGTCGTCTGACCATCTTAAAAAAATATTAAAAAAACAGTTTTAAGGACACAAGCGTCGTTTAAAAAAATAAAATTAAAAATTTCAGACGGTGTCCCTAAGGGTCGTTTGATAGATGGCCTTACCAGGTTGGGTTTTTATCAAAGAAACCGCAAAACACGTGCAAGAGAGAGGCATTATAAAACTCCGTTTCCACTTCACTTATTTCTTGTTAACACCTATTTATTTTTACACCGTTTTGCATATGAGGCACATATAGGGATAATCCAAGTTTTTTTTTTTACATAAAAATTTTGCCTTTCGGACCATCCCATGCAAGCTCACACGCAGGTAGCCGGACATAATAATATAATAGGTAGCCGGACATAATAACATAATAGGTTAATGAGGGTAGAGACAATGAGGAGGGACTATTTTACACAATTTTATGAGGCCATTGAGATGATCGATTATCCAAATTTGTGTAAAAAGAAGTTATGTAAAATGATCCATTTTTGTAAAACCGTATATTCTCGTTACCAAACCTAATCCAAACGAAAACCAGTTTTTTTTTTTTTTCTGAAACACAACCATACTTCCAACCATAACTCAATAATTTTTTCAATTAATTATTATCTGAAATCTCTAAAACAATAAATTACACATTAATATATTTTCTCCACTAACTCTCATAATTGATATTTTTTTTTATTAAAATGGTTGATAATGCCAAAAAAAAGGACAACTACAAAATGTCAAGCAGCATAAGCTTGGCTGTACTACAAATTTACAAACCCCCCAATCCCTAATTTGGATCTTTGATGTCAAAAAGGGCCCTACTTTTATACTCTACTTTTTTTTATTTTTTTTATTTTTACTTTAATCTATCTTTATTAAAACAACTTTTAAGCACTAAAAATTGGTATATTTTTGGTGCCTTTCACTCAATAATTTTGTTTATTTTATACATTTCATACTAAACAAATAAGCCATCTCTCTCTATTCTTTTAATGAAAAAAGTGATATGATCTTGAGAACTGAAACCTGACCCCGGATCTCTTAGTGGGTTGTTCACTTTATTATGTCATAGCCAACTTTTGTTGGTTGGACTTGGATCTTCCGAACCCTAGAATCCTGGAAAGTTATGGTTCGGATCCGGGTTGGATCTTCATTAATTTGTAGTCTGCATTAAATTTTGTAAAATCAATACAGTAAAATAATATGGTGGGTAAGAATCTTGAATGAAAAATTCAAATTCGTAGAACTAATTTGAATTTTGGCAGCTACCTCTCTTTAAAATAAATAAATAATCAATTTTACCTGTATTTTAATATACTAATAATTAATAATTGACCGGTCTTACCAATTTAAAAAAAAAATAAGGACGAAAATTTCAATGACAATTATAAGAGTAATTAATAACAATAAAAATGAATGGCTGTATATTTGATATTTTAAAACCCACTATTTTACTAGTTGAATACACTAATTGGTTAGTTCGAGACACTTTGTAATACAAATTTTTTAAAATGGGTTTTTTAGTTTTATTGTCAGCTCTATAAAATCAACATGCTATTTTGTAAAATTTATATTATGAAGTCTACTTTATAAAATGGGCTCATTTAATAAACTAGTGGGCTGAATTAACAATAATAATTAAAAAAAATAGATTTACGTATTGAAAACGAATAAACGAGTAATTGACAAAAATGTTCAAGACTTGACTTTGGGTTTATCTTACCAACTTGATCCTCACCATAAACTTAGACTACAAACCGGTTCCATTCAATTGGGTCCCAGTTTGACCGTATTTTTTTTAGCCATCCCACCATATAATTCCACAAAAAGGACCTTCTAGATGTCGTAAGGTCACAAGATCGAGTCTACATGAGTTGATCCAGCCGCCTGTTTTGACGTCTTCTATTTCTTTCCTCCAACGTACCCTTGCCGCCACGTCACCACGTATCATCAATATATGATATAGAATTATCAAAACTGATGTGTCACACAAGATGAACCACAGGATCATCAAATAAAGTTTAACCACCACAGTCTAGTAGGCCCACCCACTGACACTTGGCACAACACCATTGGACTTTCTCACTGTATCAACACGTTTAGTAGCTGGAACTTTATTGCTAGTGGAGGTGCTTAGTGGGGCAACGGTATCCGTTTGACCGATGACCGGTTGTAACCGGATTCAATTATCCTGATTATAGATTTAAATATTTTAATATTAATAATCGGATTCGTTAGGAACAGGAATTGTTTATAATAATATTCTTGTGCAAAATAAATCACACGTTATTTACTTTAGTATGAGTAAAATATAAAGACATTTTAAATAGTAAAATAATTTTAAAATAAGGGTTTGAAAATTTAAATTTACATATTAGTAAAAATTCTCTTATATTCATACACAATATTAAAAATTAAAAGTAAAAAACTTAATATTTATGGGTTAATATTCGCGTTTTACCAATTGTGAATCAATATTTCAATCTACCTTACAAATCGGTTCAGTAGACTAGGAAAGTCTATTGATTTCAAGACAATGGGTTGAAATATGCGTCGCCTTTAGGTCTAATGAAAACTCATGTTAACACATGTTTAGTTTTTCAAATTTGTGAATTATGAAAGTATATTCAAAGAGGAATCATACCAAAATTTCCGCGGAAGTTTTAAATATATAAATATATTTTTTTAATGTACTGTACCATGTTACTGTTTGTTATTGTATTTATTATTCTGTAAAGATATTACTAGTAATAAGTATGTAAGAAACACAGAAACACCGTCAAAATTATACAAATGAATCATCACTACAGACGAAAATAAACTACCAACATTTACGAAAATACGAAAAAAATTACCACTACGACTGAAGACAAATAGAAGGATCCAATATATTACGATACATGAGTCAAATTTAATAGCAACCATAACTAAGAAAATTTGAATCTAAAACCTCTCAAATAATTGAGTGGGGTGCACAATCAAGGGGCCCATGGGCATAGAAACAAAAACATTAAAACTTAAGGCAGCTTCCTTGGATAAATAACCAAACAAATTGGTGGGTCCATGAGGGTGCCTTAAAAAAGTGCCACTTGAAAAATCAAGCAGGTGTAGACTTTGTCCAGTTGACGCGTGATGTAACTTAATCTCCACACACAAATACAAGTACAACACACACTGCGATAGGAACAAAGAAGCTCTCGCCGGTCATACGGACCCCACTCCAGTCTTCCCTCCCCTAAACCCAATTTATTAATAAAACGCAGTATTTGAAGCAACGCATTTTTCCTCCAAATGAACCAACCCCCAAAATTCAATTTCACCCAGAAACAGAAGTTTATACTCTTATTACAGTAGAGAGAGAAAGTGAGCAAAACTAGAGAGAGAAAGTGAGAGGGAAAAGTCGGAAGGGTGGCAAAATCCCTTTTTCTTACTTCTTACTTTATTTTGGATTTAGAAAATTTCAATCTGAAATGCTTTTAATTCTATTTGCTTCGCGAGGACAGTTCGACGATGCTTTTCTTTTCCTTTTTAGAAGGTAAGAACAACAACAACAACAACAAGAAGAAGAAGATCTCATCATCGTTGTTAAGAGTTCGGTTATGGGTTCAAGCCCTGTTGTGGGTACCAGTTGCAGTAGCAGTAGCAGCAGCAACAACAACAGTATCAGTAACAGTTGCTGCGACATGAGCCTAAAGTGTTGGTGTAGATGGAGATGGGACCATTCGTTTCTCTCTCAAACTTTTCTATTTCTACTTGGTTCCTTTGTAATCTTCGGTTCCATCGCTACTCTGTACGTTTGGCTTGCTTTTTCTCCATATGAGCGCCCTCCTTTATCTTCTTTAGGTTGTCAAGAAGATAGCGAAGGATCATGGTCCATCGGTATTTTCTATGGCGATTCTCCATTTTCTTTGAAACCTATCGAATCTGTAAGTTTCTGTTTGATTTTGTTCTTCTTTTTCAAGTTTTACTTGATCTGTTTCTTGGAGGTTAAATTCTTGATTGATTGATTGAAGCATTTTGATTCGATTCTGAATAGGTAAATGTGGGGAAAGATGAGAGTTCTGCGTGGCCAGTGGCTAATCCCGTTTTTACTTGTGCTTCTGTTTCGAATGCCGGTTTCCCTAGTAATTTTGTGGCTGATCCTTTTCTCTACATTCAGGTAAATTTTTTTTTTTTAAATTTTTTAATTAATGTTGCATTATTTTTTTTTTAAATTTAATTTTTTATGAATTTTGTTAGTTGTTTTCGTGTTTTGAAGTTAATCTTCGTTGATTGTTAGTGTTTGTGAAATTGTGTTTCCTTCTCAATTTGTTTGGATTGTATACTTAGTTTCTGTCACTGTTCCCCTTCAAAAAAAAAAATTGTTCTAACTGGTTTGGTTACTGCTGAAAATCTCTGTTAAATTTTTGTGATTTATGAGTGTTCTCTTACATGCGGTCGAGTTTGAAAATATTTAAAGGTGTTTCCTTGTTGAAGAAAGGGGGAATAATAATAGACATAGGTAATTTATGGGTTTTTAAATTGTTAATCTATCTCCTGTGTTCTTCAGTTTTGAATTGTTCCATTGGGTTGTTGGGGGGAACAACCCACTCTTGAACACCACAGTAGGATAAGTTAATAATTCGATGCTTATCCCAAAAAAAGTGAGGGAAATTTCTTAATCTACAAGTTTCAGTGGTTAAGCTAATGAATATCAAAATATCCTTTTGTATGCTATGCCATTAGACTGACCTCTGCACTGAAATTATTCTATAGTTTCGAGACGATGGTATCTTAGGTTTCCAACAATGACATAAATCCTCTGTATGTTGGGGAAGGTTGTATTAGGCTTAGGGATGAAACTTGGGCGAACCCAACCAAAGCTCAACAGGCTCAACCCAACCTTGGGTTGATTCTTTCCTTCTTAGGGTTGGACTTGGGTTGAAATCTCAAATTGATAGGGGCTGTGATCATATTGGCCAATATACGTAGCTCTCAACTATTTTGCCATCAAATCTTGACAAACAAGTCGCAGATCTCATCTAATACTCCTTTTAAAAAGCAGGAATAGTTGGGATGCAAAATAAGAAATGATAGTTTATCTTACTTTACAAAAAATTTACTTCAAACCCGATGGAAATTGGAGGGAAATATCAGTCAGAAGGATATTAATCTATCCTGAAAGGCAACTATAACTGAAAGACGAAGATGTGAATGTGTTTGGGCTTCATTACCACAGAACAAGGACTAATAAACATGTCAATTTCAATGCTTTTGCCAGTACAGTGAGTGAAATGTTTGACTTAGTTGCTTTATATTTCGTGTATTTTAGATAACCAGTTTTTAATTGTTTCATGATGCCCACATCATTATTTGTGTTATCTTTGGCAAAATGACTTAGTCAAGACTGCTTCGGATTTCCGAATGCTAAAACAAAGGGTTGCTCAGGCAACCCACTGAAACTCTAGACTAAAGATTGATTTCACTGCTGTAGGATATAGTGAGTATCCACTGACTGTAGCTTCAAGCATTATCGGCCAATACCCTTAACTCCAGAATATGCAAATGTATCCTTCAGTCCGGTTGAGCTCGTCATATGCCCTCTCATATTTATTGTCAATGAAAACTTTGAGGGGCTTGATTTTGTTCTTGTTCATAGATTTACATGTTTGTAGGAGTTGTTTAATATGTTCTATTGTATTACTTTTATGAGTATATTTGCTTAGTACATGCCTCTTAATGGACTCTCTAATGCCTTCTAGAACAATTCATATTGGTTCTATGATCCAGGGGGACACACTTTATTTGTTTTATGAAACCAAGAACTCTGTCACTTTGCAAGGAGACATTGGTGTTGCAAAAAGTATTGATAAAGGTGCTACATGGCAGCAATTGGGGATCGCTTTAGATGAGGACTGGCATCTATCTTATCCATATGTTTTTGACTACCATGGCCAAGTAAGGAACAAAATCTTCATTTATACTTACAATTGTTTAAGAGTGGAGGGAATTTCTTTTTTAATTGTGATTCTCTTGTTCATTATTTTGTTTTTGTTTTGTTTGGTTCGGACAGATATACATGATGCCTGAAAGCAGTGCAAAAGGGGAAGTTCGTCTATATAGGGCACTTAATTTTCCCCTCCAATGGACACTGGATAAGGTTATCATGAAAAAGCCCCTTGTAGATTCCTTTCTCATAAACTACAATGGTAATTACTGGCTCTTCGGTTCAGATCACAGTGGTTTTGGCACTAAGAAGAATGGGCAACTGGAAATATGGTATAGTAATTCACCATTGGGTCCTTGGAAACCACACAAGCAAAATCCTATTTATAACACTAATAAGAGCTTCGGAGCTAGGAATGGAGGCAGGCCATTTGTATATAATGGAAACCTGTACCGGGTGGGTCAAGACTGTGGTGAAACATATGGGCGCAGGGTCCGTACCTTCAAGGTGGAGATTCTCACGAAGGATGAATACAAGGAAGTTGAGGTCCCACTAGGTATAGAAGAGTCTAGAAAAGGTCGAAATGCTTGGAATGGTGTTCGTTATCATAATCTCGATGTTCAAAAGCTAAGTAACGGTGAGTGGGTTGGGGTAATGGATGGTGACCGGGTTCCTTCGGGTGACTCTGTGCATAGACTCGTTCTGGGCTCTGCGGCTATTGCAGTTGTGGCTGCTCAAGTTGTACTTGTGGGACTATTGCTTGGAGCCGTCAAGTGCATTTTACCCCTCACCTGGTGCTCCCACAGCTTGGGAAAGAGAAGTGATGTGCTCTCACCATGGGAGCGTCCCAATTCATTTTCCTCAAAACTGAGGCGCTTCTGTACCCGCTTGAACAGAACAAGTTTGTATATCAGAGGCCGGATGAAGCCCAGCACTTGTGGTAGAAAATTGGTGCTCACTTTAATATTTGTAAGTGGGGTAGCACTAATGTGCACTGGTGTTAAATACATCTACGGTGGCAACGGTGCAGAAGAAGCTTACCCGTTGAAGGGCCACTTTTCTCAGTTCACGTTACTAACAATGACTTACGACGCTAGGCTGTGGAATTTGAAAATGTATGTGAAGCATTACTCCAGGTGTTCATCTGTGGGAGAGATAGTAGTTGTGTGGAACAAAGGCGAGCCTCCCAAACTAAGTGACCTGGACTCTGCGGTGCCAGTTAGGATCAGAATAGAGAAGCAGAACTCACTGAACAATCGTTTCAAGATAGACCCTTTAATAAAGACCGGGGCTGTTCTTGAGCTTGATGATGACATCATGATGACATGTGATGATGTTGAACGAGGATTCCAAGTATGGCGTGAACACCCAGATAGGATAGTTGGGTTCTATCCTCGACTCATAGATGGGAGCCCTTTGAAGTACAGGGATGAAAGGTATGCCCGGTCTCGTAGGGGATATAACATGATATTAACAGGGGCAGCATTCATTGACAGTAGGGTGGCATTTGAGAGGTATTGGAGCGAGAAAGCCAAGGCGGGTAGGGAGATAGTGGACAAATACTTCAACTGTGAAGATGTGCTTCTGAATTTCTTGTATGCAAATGCTAGTTCATCGATGAGGACAGTGGAATATGTTAAGCCTGCTTGGGCAATTGATACATCTAAGTTTTCTGGAGCGGCGATCAGTCGGAATACACAAGTGCATTACCAGATAAGAACTAATTGCCTTCAAAAGTTCTCGCAGATGTACGGGACTCTGGATAATCGAAAATGGGAATTTGATGGTAGGAAGGATGGTTGGGATGTATAGAAGATGCTAATAACAACAGGTCACTTGCCACCCCTCTTTCATTTTCTTTTTTTCTTTCTTCTCCTCCTCCTAATATTGCTATTTTTTCTCTTAACTGTATCTTTTCTCTTTTCTATTGTGGTTTTGTTTTGTATTGGGGGCGTTAATAGGTTGGTTACTTATATGTACATTGATGTTATCATGTCTTCTTCTTTTTCTTTTTTTTTTTTTTCCCCCTGGAAATTACTAAATTTTGGTATTCTAGGAATACAAAGTCAAGTTCAAATTGTTCATTGCTTATGTGTGTTCTGTAGATTTATAATTTGATTTGATTTTATTCAATCAATCAGTCGCTCTCATGTGGATGAACAATTGAAGGCCAACAACCAAATGCATGCATGCTTGGGTCCACACTGTGTTTTTGGATGCAAAGATTGCTCAGTTTCTGCATAAAGTACCAAACATCAAAAGAGCTATATCCCCTGTTTCACTTGCAGTTGCAGGAGAATTGTAAGGTTATGGAGGTGAAATTTTGCACTTCTTTTGAAAAATTGATTACTGTTTGCCCCTTGTGGGTTAGATTTTCCGGGATGGGTAATTATATCTTGCAATGGGCTTGGCCAGAATCCGACCCGACCCACCAGTTCCAAGTCGGGTTAGCCATCTTTGAAGATTGATCCATATCGTTTTGTGTGCGTCATTATTGATTCCTTTCCTTCGACCCCATACGATAATAAAAAATAATTGCTTAGCAGCACTTGTTCAAGTTGATTGTTTCTCTGAGAAGGTGGAATCTTTGGAAGGTGGGTCTCCACTGTTGACCCGTTTGGGATGTGTAGTTGATTCTGTTATGCTTTGTTTGATGGAAGGAGGTGATTGGTTGACATACCCACCCTATAACAGCTTTTCCAATCATGCAGAAAAGAAAAGAAAAAGTCTTTGTATGTATGATTTTTTCTCTCTCTGAAAATGGGTAGGGCCTTCTTTATCTTTGTTGTATATCTTCTCTAATAATCAACCTCACCTCACTGTCCTTTACACTTCACCTTGGATAACATATATTATCAAGGAAGTATTGTCCTGTGGGACATATAATATCACCCATTTGTGCACATCTCTATGGACTATCAGATTTATGAATGTCCTCTTGGACTTGGGTGGCCCACAAACCAGAACAGTTGTTTTAGTCATGGCATGATCAGCCTTGATCAATGATTAATTGTTTTATTTTGCTTCTTTATAATTTTTTTTTCTTTTAAATATTCAAAAGGTTTTAGGTTGAGGGTATGATATTTATAGTTCCTACTATAACTATAAGACTTCCTAGTTAAGTCGTGGCTTAAAGACTATCAAAAAATAAAGAAATTTAAGATATATTAATCAACTGCTCAAGTGTCACTACCATATTTTTTTGAGCAGTCTGGTTTGCATGGTCAGTCATTGACGTGTGCAATAAGCAGTTATTTATACTTTTGTGGCAGCCTCAATTCATAGAGATCTTAACTCCTGTTCCCTCTTACACCCTCAACTTATTAACAAATTGGAAAAAAAAAATTGATGGGTAATCAACATTATTGGTAATTATAATTTTGGAAAAGAACCTATGAGATTAGGGTCAGTTATGAAATTTTGGAAGTCCAAAGTTAACTCGTGAAAATGGGCCCTTGCAATGTAGTTCATAGTTTAGTCACAAATTTTTGGGAGTGTACTTATTCACAACCCTTAAACAAAGTAAATTGGGAAAACTATTAGCCAAAAACTCTCTAATAGTAGAAAAATTTTGGTGCTCAAATTGGCTGCTTATAGTACGCTTAAATCTGGCCTTGTATGATATGATTGCACATTTTAACTCCATCAATATAGATTGAAGTTTATAATATGTTTAGATGGAGGATTTTAGAGAGAGGGGCTTGTGGGATCAAAGATTTGTTGAAAAATTAATTAAGACAAAAAAAAAAGAAGTGGGTTGCACGTTTGCAACCTTCCAAGCTGCAAGAATTGAAATAGCATTGTGAATGGGGTGGCAGTAGTAATTTCATCGGTCCCCATCCAACGGTCTAGATGTAAGGAGAGCATCGAATGGGGAACTATTGTTAGTTACACTTGGACACTCGCAAGTTGCAACTTTGCAATGCAAGAGGATGGATGACCGTTATCATCACTCTCTCTCTCTGGAGTAGAGTGGAGTGGAGATGCAGAGATGGTGAAGGATCCCAATTCCCTTTTAGGATAACCAAAGCAAGCAAATCCAACATTAAGATTTCGGGGGAAACCAACAATTCATCATTCATTTACATATGCACAATGCCAAAATGGTGAAGGATCTCAATACCCTTCTTCTCTCCACCTCATCTCAATTTTTTTTTTCCAACGGATTATTTTAACTAATTTTAACTACCACCAGACACCACCATCTTCTTTCTCTCTCCTGTGTTCTCTCTCTACTTTTGTTTGTTTGATGTTGAGGAGTTGGCAGATGGAAGCTCTCGCTTTTTTCTCGCTTTTATCAGAAGAAGAGGTTATTATTGGTAAAGAAGGAGAAGGAATCTGACTGATTGAGGAGAGAAGAAATGGGTTCTGGTTGTGTTTTCGTTGACCGTCTCTCCCCCTTCTTCATTGGAGGCCGTGTCATCCTCTCTCTCAAACCTTCTTCCCGAAAAAGAAGTTTCTTTCTCTCTCTCTCCTTTCAAGAAATTTTCACCAAAAAAGACAACAAATTCTTAGAGTTTGGGAGGAGGTAGTAGTAGTACTAACTCTAAAGAGAGAGAAAGTGCGTGAGAGATAGATAGATAGAGAAAAACAGAGAGATGTTAGTTGATGATGCAGGTGGTTGTGGTGGAGATATGGAGAAGGATTTTGATTCCAATGCTTCTCTTCAGAACCCTAATAATCCCCCTGTCCAACGATCCAAAAGCTTCGCTTTTAGAGCCCCACAAGAGCAATTCACCATTCAAGACTTCCAATTAGGCAAGATCTATGGCGTCGGTTCTTATTCAAAGGTTTCTCAGCTTTATCTCTCTCGTTTCTCTGTTTTTCTTATTAACTTTGTTCTGTAGTTGTTGCCCGATAAAATAATTTATTTGGATCCTGAAACTTATAATAAATAATAAGCAACAGACTCTCTTGAATGTGTGTAAAAAGGGTATTTTTGTATGACTTAAAGGGGAGATTTGATTGAGGGAGAGGGGCTTTTGGAAGCTGAATTGCATATGGGTTGTGGTAATTGTTGCAAATTTATGGAATAGATCTTTATATGAGTTGTTAGTTGAAGCTCTGCTTGAAAACAACCCATAAAGGTCTGCATGTTGCATTACATTCTATATGATCCAACAGGTTATAGGAGATCATATGGAGGACTTCACCTTGAGCTGAGGGCTTCATTGGGTATTTGGAAAGTAGATGAATTGAAAATGGAAAATGACAAAAAAAAAAAAAATGGAAAATGAAAAAGAGTTGAGGAGAAAGGTGGGGTTCTGAGTTTTGGTGCATGAGGAAACGATAAGGAGTGAGTAGCAAGGTTTTATCTAGCTCAATCAGCTCTCAGTCTTGTTGTTTGGTGGACGCTGGGAGAAATAAAAATTTTGTTAACTTTTTGTCAAGACTGCAAAGTTTTTGCAAATGAATCCAACTTATTATGATTAGTTGGACGTAAGAAACCAGACATGATCTTGAAGTACTTGCTTTTGTTTTTTGAAGTGTTAATTGTGAGCACATTTTAAGTTAGTGACAGGAGAGTTAGCCCTGCAGCATGTCATGGAGTTGCACCATTTCCTACTGTTTCGTTGCATGCCCTATTTGTTTCTTATCATCAGTTTAGTCATTATATGAATATCATTTGTTGTTGGTTTTATTCTTATTACCTCACATCAGAGGCTAGTTATTTTCTTGTTAATATCTAAGTATTTTCTTGTCAGGTTGTGAGGGCAAGGAAGAAGGACACTGGAATTGTATACGCTTTGAAGATTATGGACAAAAAATTCATTACCAAAGAAAATAAAACATCATTAGTGAAGTTGGAACGTGTTGTACTTGATCAGTTGGATCATCCTGGAATCGTCCGGTTATGTTTTACGTTTCAGGACACCTATTCTTTGTGTAGGTATTTCTGGTTTTAGCGTCTTGAATCCTTGGTGCATTTACTCCATACTTATTCATCACCCACCGCTCTGTTTTTGGGGGTTGGAAGAAAGACCTACTTTCGAATTAAACCTAAGTTTTCTCACTTTATATAGTTACCCATTTTACCCAAGTCGGTTTGTTTTCTGACATGATCCTGTTGATTATATCTGTGAAGACATGGCCCTTGAATCTTGTGAAGGTGGTGAGCTTTTCGATCAAATTACCAGGGTGAGTAAATTTCAGATATTCTTGGCTCTGGGGTATATGGCTCTTTCATTAATGTTGTGCTTACTGAGTATGTTGTTTCGTATGATTCAATTTATTTGAATTGGCACAGAAAGGTCATCTGACAGAAGATGAAGCTCGCTTCTATGCAGCAGAAGTTGTTGATGCTCTTGAATACATCCATGACATAGGATTGATTCATCGAGATATTAAGGTACTTTGAAGTTATTATGAATTGCAGCCTATTTAATTATTTCATTGGCATGTCAAATATGCTAACAGTTCTTCTAATCCCAGCCAGAGAACTTGCTACTTACTGCAGAAGGACATATTAAAATTGCTGATTTTGGTAGTGTAAAGCCTACAAAGGATAGCCAAGTTTCATTCCTACCTACTTTACCATCAGGTAAGGCTCTTACTACTTTGACAAACAGTTTACTGAAAATTGTAGTAATATATTGTTTTTCTGCTATGCAGATGAAAAGGCTTGCACCTTTGTGGGAACCGCTGCATATGTCCCTCCAGAAGTCCTTAATTCTTCTCCTGCAACTTTTGGGTAAGGAACAATTTTCATCTCAGAAGAGTTGGAAAATAATGGTACACATGTTTCAATCTGGTAAAAGGATGAAAGCCTAACGTAGCTTTTTGATGACATTTTTAAATTCCATCTGCCTTTTGAAAATCTTTATTAAGTTTAAAGGCATATTTGAGGTGTTTTAATCTGATGAGTCGGGCCCCAAAGTATTTTAGTAAAAATAAAATTAAATAACTAAGAAGAACTTGAAATTGAAATGAATCATTGAGCAATTTAATCTTGAATGACAACTCATTTACTCTTGTAATATATCGACACAGAAACGACCTCTGGGCATTGGGCTGCACCTTATATCAGATGCTTTCGGGATCTTCTCCCTTCAAAGATGCAAGTGAATGGCTTATATTTCAAAAAATTATTGCCAGGGATCTCATATTTCCAGACTACTTTTCAGAAGAAGCTAAAGACCTTATTGATAAATTACTGGTAAGCACTTTACCCTTCTGGTCCTATTTACCATGGTTGTCTTATGATCTATGTTTTTAGTTTTTCTTGAAATACATTTACTATCCACCCTACTCCTACTGTAAGAGTGAAGTAAAACACTTGCCACATCTTAATTAAGGATTGAGATGTTGGAGGAAAATGAATAGGTTTTAGCTAAATCTGCTGTTCTTGTCACTACTAAGCAAGAGCTCAGTACATTTCATTTGGTGCGTGTTATAAAATCTTTTTTACATACGATCTGGAAGCGCCTAGTTGTATACATTACTTTGTTATAAGTTCTATGACTGCTTCCTCCATAAACATTATCTATCGTGATGTGTTTGCTGTATAATTACAGGTTAGAAAATTGACTATTTTGTTCAAAAAATTACATTACTTTGACCTTATTCAGCCATGCAACTTTAATGCAGCATACAGATCCCAGCAAAAGACCGGGTGCTGGACCTGATGGTTATGCTGCACTCAAGATGCATCCCTTCTTTAATGGAGTTGACTGGGAGAATATAAGAGCTCAATCCCCTCCCAAACTTGCTTTGGAGGTGAATGTACTGTACTCTTGTCTTTTGAATTTTATGTTGATAACTATGCAACTTTTCCTTTTTAACCAAGATCTTGCAACTTGTCCACTGGCCTTTTTTAAAGTGACGATTAGAATCCTACAACTCAATTCTTTTTGGCTTCAGACAGGTGAATCTGATGGTCATGATTCTGGATGGAACCAATCACATGATGGGAATAGTGGTGGCACATCATCTTCTGAAGTATCTGGTCCTATACCTAGGCTTGCTTCTATCGACTCCTTTGATTCAAGATGGTATTTTGTGAACTCCTTCAACTTCGTGTTTGGCATTAATCCGTTGCTTTCTTTTGGAAAATCTCGTTGAAATTCTTTGGAGTCTTAACTTTCTTCGAAAGAAATATCTTGAGATTCAATTTTCTGCTCTTTATAATCCTTTTAAAGTTTTTAGGAGGTAGATAGGTAAGTATTTAGAAGTGGGATCATTTATTTTTTGCTAGTTTAACTAGGTATTCATGTTCAGTCTGTTTGTTTGACATACTAAAACAGGCAACAATTCCTGGATCCTGGGGAGTGTGTTGTGATGATCTCAACATTGAAGAAAGTACAGAAACTGACCAATAGGAAGGTTCAGCTTATCCTAACTGACAAACCCAAGTTGATTTGCGTGGACCCTGCGAAGATGATGCTCAAAGGGAACACAATTGGGTTTGACAACCCAAATGACCTCAGTATAGTAGTCTCAAGTCCTTCACATTTCAAGATTAACACGGTATGCTCCTCAATTGAACTTCTATGTTCTTCTCATGCATTTTTTTTTCAGGTCATTTTATCTGAATTTGTTCCTGGAAATGTTGTTCAGCCAAAGAAGGTAATGTCCTTTGAGGATGCAAAGCAAAGAGCATGGCAATGGAAGGAGGCTATCGAGGGCCTTCAAAAACGGTGATTTCTGTTTGTGGTTTTTTTCGAAACACATTCTTTGGATGTTATCATATAGAGAAGAGGAAAAGTGGAGATCGGTCCCGAAGGACTGGATTTTCCAGAGAAATATTTATTTGAAAGGAGGAAATTTAGTGTAGCGGCTCCGGCGATTTCAAGTTCCACACCCTTCGGCTCATTTTAAGCATCACAGTGAGCCCTCTGCCTGTATTATGGTTTCACCGTTACACCATGGGAAGTCATTATCATGTAGTATTGGAGGGACTGTGTTCATGAGATGTATTTGTTCACTGTAGTAAAAATATACTATAGCCAATAGTGAATTTTTTTTTGCACAATTCTGCTCGCAATGGGTACATAAGACACAAATTCTGAAGATTTGGTGGGTTCAGTGCAGGAATCAATATATTGATGATACGAAACTCTCGAAAGCGATTGGATCCAAATCATATGACCAGACTGACCCAGTCAATCTTTCAAGTTTTTACCTAAGGAAAAAAGAAAATGTAAACTTGAATGGATGGTTTAAAGCTCAAGGGCTGCTGCATATGTAGAGTTTCAGTACACAAAAATGTCATGGCTGAAAATATTCATAAATATTTTTCTGATTCTAAAAGCCTATATATATTTTGAGGCTTGCACATTTGGAACTGGACTGACTGAACCTATAAAATACTTAGAGAGAGAGAGAGAGCAAGAGAGAGAGAGTCACTACCCGTGGTTTTGTGGGTTTGAAATCCGCATGACCTCAACAGAATCTATTGACCGCATGTTTTCCGTTTCATGGAATTAGGATTTAACCCTAATTCTACCAGCAGATTAACTTCCCACCCAACCAACTTTGATTTTTAAGTTTATCCTAATCAATATGTTTTTGAGTTACATTTTTAAAAAAATTATTGTCTAGGGTGGAAGTAAGTAAACTGAAACTGCAGCTTGTGAAATCTACTGGAGATGATCTAAAAGCTAATTTTGGTGAGAATGTTATCCTCACCATATAGATCATCTTCATTAAAAATTGCCATATTCTATAATTTGTAACCCCATCATCTAATAATTAGAAAACATTGACTAAGTCATTCATTTTACAGTTAAATACAATCAATAGGTGATGGAATTACAAATTTTAAAATGGGTTAATTTTCAGTGACAATGATCTACATTGTGATGAAAGCATCCTCACAAAAAATTAGAAATTAGGTCATCTCTATGTGGGCCTCACAAGCCACGGTAATGTAAGAATAACAATATAAGCGGATGGTGACTCTTTTTCAATATGATACCATTTAGCTGAAAAAATCACATTGTTCATAAACTTTTAACCCCTCGTCTACCCCATCTCTATCAGCGCATTTAAATACTTTGTTTATTAGAGAATAATGCTACATACACCACCTTTCTAACCACTATGGCGTGGCGATGAGGAAGGTGGTCTCTCTGACATTACTCTTGAGCCCAGTAATAACAGATGGCCCATCACATTATTAGGCCCAGGACCCAAGTACTTATGTAACTCGGAATTTAGAGAGAGAAAAGAAAACAGATCAGAATGAGCCGCCTGTGTCGGAGTGAGAGTGACGCCGAACAGAGCGAGACTCTGGTGGAGGCGGCGCTACGAGTCCTGAACACAGCGGATCCGGTGGAGAAGGCCAAACTCGGAGAGGCCGTCGCCACGCGATGGCTCCAAGGTTCCATTTTGGAACCTTATCACCAATCCCTCGATTTCGATGTCTCAGATCGACCCGCCAGGCTCTCCAATGTAATAAAACCAAAAAAGAACAAAAAAAAAAAGAGAGTCTCGGTCTCGATTCAATTCAGTTCGACTTTGATAATGGATTTCAAACTGTTTGATTAAATGCCTCAACTAATTAAAACACGTACAGGTGAAGTTGGTGTCACCGAGTCTCATGCCGAAGCTCGGCAAAGCAGGAAGTTTGCAGAGCAGACAGGCCATCCTCCACAGCCTCGTCCACACTGAAAGCTGGGCTATCGATTTGTCTTGGGTACGTACTACTACTAATTACTTCCTGCTGCATTATTATTTTTATTTTTTTGAATCAAATTGTAAACTTTTTCAGTTCTCTTGTACTACTTGTATAGGATATCATAGCTCGTTTTGGTAAGCAAGAGTCGATGCCGAGAGAATTCTTCACAGATTTTGTTAAGGTGGCTCAGGACGAAGGCCGTCACTTCACACTCCTGGCAGCACGTCTTGAAGAGCTGGGTTCTTTCTATGGAGCCTTACCAGCTCACGACGGGCTCTGGGACTCCGCCACTGCGACTTCCAAAGATCTCCTGGCGCGTCTAGCAATTGAGCATTGCGTTCATGAGGTGACTTTCACTTATTTCATTGTCCTCTGAAACTTCTTATGTTTTGCTCATGTCGATTTGGGTTTTGGTTCACCATCAGAGAACAAGTTAGTTTTCAAAGATTAGAATACAATCCGATAATCTGGGTTGTGTTCTCAGGGATTTTATTTTATTTTTTTTTTCGAAAACAATGAAATTTGTATCCAGATGACATACCAAAAGCAGCCTTAATTTCTAATTAACAACTATGGTTGAAATTGGGTTACAACTCAGGCCAGAGGACTTGATGTGCTACCTACAACCATCTCTCGGTTCCGCAATGGAGGCGATAATCAGACTGCAGACTTGTTAGAGACGGTGGTGTACCCAGAAGAGATTACTCACTGTGCTGCTGGAGTAAAATGGTTCAAATATCTTTGCTTGAGATCTAAGAACCCGGTCACGAGTACTATCTCCTCTGGAGACGCAGAGGGCATAGAAACAGATACCCAGGCAACAGAGAAAGAAGTAGAAGGTGACAGTCAGATGGTAATCCAAAAGTTTCATTCAACTGTTAGAGCTCACTTCAGGGGACCACTTAAGCCTCCTTTCAATGTAAAAGCCAGGGAAGCTGCTGGCTTTGGACCACTATGGTATGAACCTCTGGCTGTCAAAGAGCCCTCCTTGGAGTAATCTATCTCTGTCTTGAAATTTTTGTTTCGTGATTTACTAAATTACAAAAACCTTCTCAAAAGATTGTTTTTATTACAGAATGAGAATTGTAAGAACATTTTTATTAGCTTGCGTTTACAGTATTCCTCACCAAGGAAAGCAAATCTCAATTGCTTACGCAGAAAAAACCTACGCCTTGTTTTGATACCTGAACAGCTCAAAAGTCTCAGATATCTGTTTATGCAGTAACAACTGATAATACAGTTAATAACAAAATTCTGTTAGGAAAAGATTACAATCACGAGTACAAATTCAAGTGTGTTCAGGGGATCTTCCTGGAACTAAAAGACTTGCAGTTCTGAAATGATTGAGATTGAGAGAAATCTTGCTACAATGGGTAGGAGATCTCACTGAAAATTTCTTATCTTGACTTCACGGGGTTTTCTCTAATGTATTACAAGAGAAGTCTTCGAATGTCACTGAAGTTTGAGTTCAAAGCTGCAAGGAACGAACCTGCAAAATAAATGGGCAGTAAACTTATGAAAATGACCGGACATCAATTTGACAGTAGTCTTTCAAATGCTTCAATGTGGACCGCAATCAGTGGGTCACCTCTTTGATGGTTCATATGACAGAAAAAAGTTAAAAGGCTTAAAAGAAATGCTTAATTGTCTGATCTAAGAGGCGGTCCACTGATTTTAAGGTCCAGTTTAAAATGTGTGGCATGCATGAAGGCTGCAAAATGTCTATTATGAAGGCAAACAGCAAACCTTCCCAAAGCGAAAACAAAAGTAAGATGGGGTTTTCAGCTATACATACTTCCAACTTTGCCATCAAAAACACGATGATCAGCTGATAATGTTAAGTTCATTCTTGTGACAACTGCAGGCTTCTCAATTCCTGGAAATAAAACACAAAGCTAATAAAATTCCTTCAGACATCAAATAATTAGGTAAAATGTTCAAGAAATGGCAAATATCTTACCGTCGCTGCCAACCATAGGCTCAACAACCTTGTTACCTCTACCCACAGCCATAATGCAGGCCTGCAAGGAAAAACAATGAGACCCTTAGATACTAGCTCATTTATTTTTGGTAATGTACGTGGGTTTGTAAAAACCGATGGAATCTACCCTATCAAAGACAACAACAAACATTCGACGGGATTTGGATTTCAGAACTTCCAAATCAGAGGTCCAACAACTTGATTAGATTCCATCAAATGATTGTCTCTCCTCCATGGAGGACATAAACAAACTCTATACATCACTCGACATTGGCTGTGTTAATAAAGCACCAATTTCTCTAATCCGTATATAGTATATATACAGAGCACCTTACCTCTTCCATCACAAAGGAAAAGATTTTGTAAATATTTTCATCTGGTACTGTTGTAACTTGAGAAGGAAACTTCATCTATGGCAAAGGTCTGAAGGTCAATTCAAGAGTAGATAAAGTACCTGTGGAGGGTTTATGATTGCACAAAAACGATCCACCGGAAACATTCCCAGATTCGAAATGCTGCATCAAATTTATGAGCAAACTTAATATTTACCAATATGTCACAATGAAAACAATAACAGGTGTCAGCTACTACATAATTTGAACCAAAATGATAAGTCAACCTGAATGTTCCTCCTTGAAATTCGTTAGGAGAAAGCTTTCCTGCTCGAGCCTTTTCTGCTAATTCTTTGACCTGAAGTTTGAAAACCAAAAAGAAGAATCAGGATGACACTGGAAAACATAAATACAACATTGCTTTTCTTGACAAGATAATTAAATGATAAGCGGATTAATGAATGAGAAGTCAAAAACATATTTTGCAGTCGGAATGATTGAAGTGCACTCCGCTAATACTAGATTTATTCAACTAGCACTTATTTGGTTGTAGATTTTAAAATATTGATTCTCATCTGCTAAAATGGAGAAACATAATTTTGCTAAAAGCCCAACTTCTTCCACAAATAAGCAACAAAGGCATTACAAGCTCATTAAAGTCAAGAGGAACTATAAAGTCATCAAACCAAAAATATTCCGGCTTTTTATAATTACCTCTGAGGAGATTGATGATATAGTCTTTTGATCTGCATTCCTCACAATTGGAGTCATCAAGCCCTGTTCATCTGAATTTATTAGTTTCTACAAATCTGGCTATATTCTCAAAGTTCCCAAATGAGAAGCTGCCTGACAATACCTTATCGGTAGCCACGGCGATTGATATGTCCACAGAATCGCATAGAACCACTTCTTCTTTCCCAGCATTCCAGTAAGCTGCCCATGTAGCAACAAAATAATGATCAGGCTGAGGTTCAAGAAAGTGGAGAACTTCTAGTCCAAGAAGGTAAAATTGCATTATGGGACAATTAGAGATCTGAGTAAATCAATGCAAGAACAATATAGGCAGTCAGAAGAAAGCAGGCAACAGGAAAAAAAAAAAAAGTGTTTCTCCCATGCCACAGTACCAAATGTACACCACAAAGCAGCATACCTCAAATTGAGTAGTAGATATAAACAAGGAGAGCGGAGAGCCACTCGTAAATTCAAAATAAAGACACTGTGACAGGTCCAAAGACTAAAACATTGCAGCGAGTAATCAAATACAAGAACACAAAATGGTAGAACAATAACAAAAGAATATCTTCGATTAGACCCATGCTTCTTTGAACCTTCAACTTCAATTAGGCCTTACTACATCCTTTGAGAACCTTCAACCCATGCCAGACTCACTGATGCAGAAAATAGCCTCAAGCAACTCGTTTCTTTTATCTCATACTGAGGCTACCTTGGTTTCTTCAGATGTAATCATTTTGGATTATAACATTCTTATTACTCGATATTAATGGTGCTAGGCTTTGTTCAACAGTTGTGTACTTTCCGAAACATTCATAGGGAATGGGAAGTTTCAACCGTATGAATGCAACAGAGCATTTGCAAATTGCATGAGGTACTTTTTAGATTCAACCGAATAAAATGTCATACAAGATTCTCGTATGAGGTACTTTTTAGATTCGAGATCACAAAGTCTAATTCATCAGAACATCACTAATCCAGCCAGAAAGCTCCCAATCTTATCAAGTCTTATACTCTTATTGTTGGACTCAGTCACATAGAGTCACCATTTCCAACTCTTCCTAAAAAATATACCCTTTTAACAATGACATTTAGAAAAAGGAAAACAGAAAAGATTGTAATATACAACTGAGAAGACCATTGAGAGGAACTACATTAAGCACAAAGATTGAAATACAATATTAGTGAAAACAAGATAACAGGGAAGCAAGGAATCTAAAATGAAATAAATAGAACCACAACATAGCATCAGACAATTGATCTCACATTCTTTCAACATGCAATTTCACACTCTAAGAAACCGTGTATACAGATTTTGGACCACCATAACTCTTTTTCAAAAATGTTTTACCATTAGCTTCAGGTACATTTCTCAGAGCAACTGCAACAGCTTTGATGACGATATCATTTACTGAAACTTTAACATCATGCTGCTCTGCAAAGACAAATGAAAACAGTAGCAATTTACAGAGTTCCTAGAGCTTTTAACGGAAGTAGACATTAGCAAGAACTACAGTTTTTCACATTACCTTTAAGTTCCTTTCTAAAAGCTAGCAGAGGATCCAGTATAACATCTGATAACAACCATCAGGCCTTTTAAATCATTGAAAGAGTTTAGATGATAACATATAGAGTCAATCTATTAGCTGAAGTGGCCAAACCTGAAGATAAATATAAATGTGGTGTACTTTGTTTAGATTCCAACAACCGTCTTGCTATCACCTGCAAAACAACCAGGTATCCACAGCAACTTTCAAAACATATCTTCAACTTATAAACAAAAATTCTTCCATTTAAAAGCCCACAGTGATGCCGCAAGCAAAGTGACTGCATCTCCGTTCCTTATGATCAATAGTTTCTTATGAAATTAATAGTTGCAGCCATGCCATTTGGAGTTATCGAGAACAGTAGAACTTAACTGTGGAATGTTCAAGCTCAGTAAGTTTGTGAAGTATATGGATTTTGATACCTTAGACCTTACTTCATGACCTTTAAAGTAGGAAAATCTGAAAAGAAACAGGAAACTAACTAACTAAGATACTCCTGTATCTATGATGCATCATCACCAGCGCACTAGACCTTTCCTCTAAACAACTTGTTCTGATATGAAAAGTCAGAACTATAAGATCACACCTTCATTGACATATATCACTTACAGAGTCATAGTTGACTGATTGTGACTTGTGAGCTTTTCCAGCTCCATTTTCTTAGATGTCTCTAGAGTCCCTTGAGTTAGGACTGCCATTCCCGAAAAGGTCCAGAACAATTAACTTAGGAAACACAAACCAATACAGAAGAAGAAAAGATAAGACCCTCTGATGGGTAAAAAACTGCCAGTTAATGGTGCCAGCAGTTCTCATCAATAGATTTCCATGAATGAGTGCCCATTTGACATTGATCAACTACATCTAGCAAACTAGATTCCAGTTTAATAAAATGATGTTACTTCAATTCATGCTCGAAAAATAAGTTCTAGAAGCAAAATGAGTTGTTAGATAACTTTCTATGATTCTATCAGATGTTATTTTCTGAAAATATATATAAGTTAATAGAGGAAACCATTGTCAAATTCAAATAAGCAGTTCAAATAAAACCTGCCTTGCGGATTTGACTGTTGGGAAAATCTTCATGACTATCCAAATGCTGTAACTGAGACCTTGACTCGGAAGATGATACATGAGAAATTTGTGGCAGGGTCTGAGGTGATGGAGGGGTTTTGACTTTAGATGCATGTGAAGTTCTTGAAGATCCCTTGCCAGACTTTATTGCAGTTAAAACATCTCCTTTCAATAGGGTACCACGAGGGCCCGATGCCTTTAATAAAGATGCATCCAGTCCAAATTCTGCAATGAGCAACTTCGCTGATGGACTAACCCTGGTGAAACTTGTTTTCTGTAACCCCCCTTCTTTATCAACATCTTGACGAGTTGACTTTTCCTCTTTGACGGCTGAACCACTGGATATATTAGTGGAGATGTTTTTAATGTCAGCTGAATCCTCAACCTTGAAAATAACAAGAAGTTAATATTTAGAATATATTAGATCCCTTAACCGATGATTCTCCAACAGAAAAAGCACATAAAAATAGGAATCATTTATAACAAATCTTGCAGAAAGAACTTAACCGAGCATCTCCAACTTATACAATCAAATGGGATTGCTTTCATACAATAGTCCGTGAAAAGGACAAAGGAATTGACAATCTTATGACAGAATCAGAACTTACTGTTATTGCAATTGGTTGTCCCACTAGTACGTCCTTTGAACCTTCAGGCACAAGTATCTTAGCGAGGAACCTATAGAGAGTGTCCCATCACAAATTAAGGCACAAGAATCAATGATAGGCCAAAATAATTAACAGTCAAGTGACATTGTTTCTTCCAATCCAATCATCATAGTAAAATCCTACAGAAACTTGCACATAGGTTAGATATATAAGTTCTAAAGCTTCCTAAGAACTACAGGTCACAGTGTGTCATGTAAGAGAAAAAAAAGATTGTCTAATCAAAAGAAGAAAACATTAGATTGATCTCGAATGAAGCCCATGAGAGAAATATGATTTTGACAGAAGTGTCTATGATAAGAATATTCTACTTATGTTTAAGTGAAATTGTGGAGAAAAAGTGGCAGGCCAACAGCACGCAGTACTGCAATTCTTAATGTGAATCTTCTTTATTAATATCCAACTCAAAGAAAACCTAAACAAACTTACCCCTCTTCGAGACTTTCAAACTCGAGGGTAGCTTTGTCCGTCTCTATCTCGCATATCACATCGCCCACTTCTATCTGGCAGATCCAGTAAATGATCAATAGGGAAAATTGCTCTTGCTAATCAATAATAACCTCTACTTATCTATAAATCCAATAAAGCTTTACATGTTATCAAATTTACATAACTGACCTTATCCCCTTCTTTCTTCCTCCACTTTGCAATGTTACCTTGGTTCTGCAGAACACATTAATACCATTAAAGGCAGCATCACAAAAACTGTGCTAAAAATTTTCCTTTTCCCAAATTCTTACCATGGTTGGGGATAAAGCTGGCATGTCAAGAACAGTATGTGGAGGAAGATCTGCAATAGTGTAGAGATAAATGTTAAAAGATACCTCTACACAGCTACAAATACAAAAGAAACTCTACTCTTTAACTTTAAAGAGTATCGGAAAACTCATACAAGTATACAACTACGGTTGAAATTTAATATATTAATAGATTGACGTCAACTTATACATAAGATACTTCAGATATCTACCATTACTTCCATATCTAATGAAGTCTTATAGGTCTTTTTGATAACAAGTAAACAAAGTAGCCAACATGAGAACTCCAAGGTTTCCTACATAGGCATGAAATGAATACTGGCAAATAGCATCTTCAGCTCCCCTTGGCAACAAATGGAAGTAAACTCCTTTAAGCAATAACTAAAAAGATATGCAAAAATATGTATAGAGATAATGGGGGAAATTAAAGAGAAACAGAAAGTTTTGTACCAGCAGATGAAACTTGACTTCCAATATCTTGATTAGCTGACCTCTCTTCTTTCACCTCTGAACCACTGGATATGCTAGTGGGAAGATTTTTAATGTCATCTGCATCCTCAACCTTGCAAACCAGCAAGAGTTCAGATAAGACATTTAGATCCTTTAACTGGCAATGCTCAAAGTTACAGCATATAAAATTATTAGCATGTTCGCGAATAGCAAAAACATGCAAATAAACCCTAGTAAGCTCCTCTAACTGAAACATAAATTGGAACTGTTCACAGGCAGTACTCCATGAGAAGGAGGAAGGAACTATACATGTATTAACATTAACGGAACTTACTGTTATTGCAATAGGTTGTCCCACAGGAACATCCTTTGAACCTTCAGGGGCTAGTATCTTAGCCAGGAACCTGGAGAGAAGGTTTAACCAGTAAAAGATGTTTGGTTTAGTCAAAGTTATCAGCAAGACTACAGACTGACATACAGTTATATCTTATATACAGAAGTTCCACTACTGGAACTCCATATTACTACAAAATGTAGCCCATGTAGGAAATAAGCAAACAACAGGAATACAGGGGGTTCTCAAATTCTATGACAAGAACTAGTGGCCCTTAAGAGGGTGTGTGCATTAAGAAAATCCCGTTTATTGTGTTTAAGTAAAACATCAGCAGGTCCAGAGTATATACACTCCAGACTTTAAAGTGAATCTTCTTCATGTGGATCCAATGCACAAACACCGAACTAAAGGAAAGAGAGTTACCCCTCTTCAAGACTTTCAAACTCGAGTGTAGCTTTGTCTGTTTCTATCTCACAAATTACATCACCCACTTCTATCTGTTGAACCAAGTAAATGGTAAGAGAAAAAGACTTTGAGATAAAACGCCGAGGAAAATTGATTTTGTGGTAAAAAAAACTGCCAAAAGATATGGTAATAAATGACCTTATCTCCTTCTTTCTTCCTCCACTTTGCAATGTTACCTTGGTTCTGCAGAGGAATGCAAATACAACCTCAGCTTCTGAAGAATATCCAGTATGACAAAAGCTGCAACAAAATGCTAAAATCAATTCCTTTTCAACTTTTCTTACCATGGTAGGGGACAATGCCGGCATTGCTAGAACAACATGTGAAGGAACCTCTGCAATAACACAAAAGCTCACATTAACTGTTAGAAACAATCCCTTTACCTCCATGATGAGAAAGGATATTTCCTATTTAGGCTTAAGAGTTCCACGACTTCAAAAGTAACAAACTATACTTGTAAGAAAAATTAAAATTTAACAAACTAGGGTAAAGTCACTCTATGAAACCAATGGCAGTAACTACAAAGTCAATGTTCAATAAAATTTCTTGATATTCTTCCTATGAGTAAATCAACACCTAACTTCCAAACTGAACATATACTGGCTTGTCTACATGAGTGGAATTGTAGTGAGGGGCAACCTCCGTAGTGCTATCTCATGGGTGCATGGAAGTTCGTAGATTTGAGACAGGTTGCAAGTTAGCGCCTATTTTATGTCATACTCTGTAATTCTTATCATTCATCTAATCTCAGGTCATGGAAATCAATTGCTTGCTCACTAGCTAATAATGGGCCCAGACATGAGATTTTTGGTATATAAGGAAAATATATACTGTAGTGTCTGTACAAGTGTAGTGTACATGTATAGAAATAAAATTCCACATTCCTCAACCACTAATGTGTTTGTTTGTAATTTAGATATTGTGATGATTTTTTTTCCCAAATTTTATCAGAGGTAATTTGATGATTGTGGGCAAGGTAGTAAACATTGAAGAGAAGATATATAACACGTAACAGTGCAACTCTTAAAGAGGGGCAACAAAGATCAAATATTAGGTTTTACGGGTTTTGCGGAACGAAGGGATTTTTGTCATCAGGGATGGTTATTAGTGAAAGAAATATTTGACATCCCTCTCCAGTCCAGATGGGGGGAAAAAAGAAGAAAAAAAAAAAGAAAGAAAAACAAGGAACAAGGAACATAAAACATTTCGACGAGGTAGTTGAAAACTCTAGCCATCCCATATAAATGGTATTGGCCAACCTACTGTTCTAAATCAAACTACTTTAGAGATAATTAAGACAAATACACCATTAGTAACAACTGAAACACAAAAGGGTAATCTATTGGCAGCAATAACTGTTAACATTTTGCAAAGGTACGTGTAAAGAAGAGTTTTGATAAAGTAAGGGAAATTCTATACCAGAAGATGAGAAAAATCGAGCTCCATTTTGCTGCAATAAATAGCTAAAATTAGATCAATCCCTTGGTAGGATGAGAGGAAACTTATAGGTATATTTATAATACTGACCTTGAGTATCAAAGAAGAACTTCGAAAAACTCCACTGGCAATTGGTGATGATACAGGCCTAGAATTAGAGTTACACCAACCATGAGTAACACATACATGTGCACACGCAAAAAAAAAAAAAAAAGAGTTGTTGGGGCCAAGAGTAGGTCCTAAGCCGAGGAGAGAGAGAGAGAGAGAGAGAGAGAGAGAGAGAGAGAGAGAATCAGAGGTACGACACTCAATAGCAAGCACTACCCTCATAATTCCTTATGAGACGGAAGATTCATCAAGGTCCTGAAGTCTTAATCAGATTTTCAACAGAACAAATAACAAATACATACTGAATACAACTAACCTTAACAAAGTGCCATTACCAATGCCCTCCATTAAAGAATTTTGCTCATTGGCCACGCTGCACCAATAAGTCAAGAATATCATGAATGTAATCAGAAGCTAGCATCATCAAATATTTGTAGTTCACATGAGCAAGGAAAATGAATTATTTATTAAGAAACTCTATAATGTAAAAAAATATTGTCCTAACAGCATGTCATCACACTTAGTCTCGATTCGCAAATAAAAAAAGTTCATTTTTTTTTTTTCTGATAAGAATTCAATTTGTTTCCTTGTTCTAAATCTTCATCTAATTCACTTTGAAAGAAGAGGAGCAAATTGTATGAAAAGAATGCTCAAAGCTGACCATTGAAATTTGATTGGATAAGTCTCTTTTCCAATTGACAACTATGAAAACACTTGTTCAATTCCGTCCTACCAACTAGAAATGAAAAATAAAAAAAATAAAAAAAAAATTGTTGTAGAAGTCAAAATGTGAAAGAGGTTCAGTTGCAGAAGCATCTACACAAAAAGTTGTTGTGATAAAATTTCTTGCTCCTGCTCCTTCTATCACCACTTGGGGACTTACCCTCCTCTGACGTATTTAATTTAGTAGATTAATACTTTTCGATTGTCTTTGGATGAAAAAGAAGTTGAAATCTAAAGTTTGTATTAACGTAATTAGAAGAAGAAGAAGTTTTATTAGCAGAACATTTTGGATCATTCATTTGAGAGAGAGAGAGAGAGGGGGGGAAGTACCGTGTGAGGGATCTGCAGGTAGTAAGAGGGCGAGAACGGAGAATCGAAGGAGCCCGGGAGAGAACCAGACGACGAACCTGAGAGATCGCCATTAGAGAAAGAGAGATAAAGAAAAGGAGAGAGAAGACAGAACAGCGATCGATCCGACTCCGCCCAATTCGACTTGTTAGAATTGATTTAATTTTTTCTTTTATTAGGAACTCATACAGATTTCATTTTGTATGTAAATTCAGAACGGTCTACCATTCACCCCTTCTCTTTCCCTCTCTCTCTATTTTATTTTTGGCTACACTAACAAAAAAAAATAAAAAATTTATTTCTCTTTTTGTTACTCATCTGGGTCTCACACTAAAAAAACCCTCTCCTGCTTTGGTCCACCTCTTAATAGTTGGTAGGCATACAGTATACACCAAAATCTGGTGAGTCAGTGTTGATCTCTACTAACCCTAAGCCATGATAATGAGATTTGCTGAGATCCGATGGCTATAATTAACCATCGCTACTATTGTATTGGATGTGTAATATAATTCGAATGACAATTTGGCACGTGGGGTATATATATGTATGACTGGTGCTACATTAATTGACCACGTTGAGTTAGGAAGTAAACATACTGTTTCCATTGGGCCAGAAGCCACCAACCACGAAGTCTAATCTTTTTATTAAGGCTCCGCTTGGTATGCAGGGAAAATTTGATTTTTACAAATTACCACAGGTGTGGTAGTGGTAGTTTGCATAGACAAACAAGGTCATAGGTATCCTAACTAGCAGAGGAATACCATATCAAGCAGCTTTTGACCCGGAATAACTACAGATGCAAATTTTCCCTGCATACCAAGCAGCGCCTAACTTAAATTTTTCAGCTACACACCTAAGGTCCTACGCTTCGTTATTAAGGAAGGATCTTTTTACACAGCTCTTACACATTCTTGTGGTTCTAATATGAGACAATTCTAAAAGCTAATCTAACCCTATCAAAAGTTAATTAAAAATAAAAGTGGTGAATAGTCATTCTTATAATAAGCAGGTTATAAGTTTTAGAATAGACTAATTTTTTGTGAGGATGATATACTTGATAAGGAGACCATCCTCACCGAAAATCAGCCATTAAATCATCTCAATTCCACAAGACTGTGTAAAAGCTATGTAAAAAAAGGCTATGCAAAAAGATCATTCCTCTTTTTTATTTGGTGGGATAAAATTTATTACTCTTTTTCATAGGCTATAAAACTGTCTAACAGTCCACTGGGCCCTTAGTGCGGATTTGATGGGAACTTACCATATTGCCCTCTCAAGTGCACGCCATCCATCCGATGATCTTATTGCGCAATCTCAAGGTCAAAATGGGATAATCTGACAACATAAACATGGGGGCGCATGTGTGCAGTCCATTCCCACCAAATCCCTATTACCAAGTACAAGCAGGCAAGCCACCAAACAACATAGAGAAAGAAGAGAAATTACCAATTTGCAAGCATCCAAACGCTCCTTAATTGTGTTGTCCGACATTTCAGCATAATTATAGGAACAATCTCACTACTACACAGGCATTGGTACTCTTAAAACTTAATCTTTATTAGGCTCTACCACATGCTTTTGATGAATTGATTATTGCATAGTAACGAAGTTTTTTTCCTCATCAATATTTGGGCCGGATCTGATTGATGATTATCAATGGCTTGGATGAAACCAAACCAGAAGGTTACAGCCAGCCGGAATATCACAAGTTTACAGAACACCTTACAAGAGCTGTATGGAGTCCATATAGATTTTAGGCAACACCCAGTTCCAAACATAATAAATCACAAGTGGACCTTTGTCTGACTGAAAATAAATATTATCTTGCACAAGAGAGATTGATAGCAAAATACTAGTTATCTTCTTAAAGATCTGGTTTTCAGTCCCCATTTCATGCTTTCATAATTAACTAACCTTTGTTTTTAAATGTTGGAATTTAGCAGTTCAAGTTACTCTGGAGTGTTACTAAACATGAGAAGATTAATATTATAAAGATTAAAGCATAAGCTGGGAAGGATCTAACAAAAAAATACAAAACAAATCCCTTGAGAGGGCAAACAAAAAGAAGACGAAGTAAAGCAAATTCCCACAAGAAAGCGGTTTCTGCATACAACGGCAAGGAGTCGTCATCCCTCTCCAGAAACTTGCAGTAATATTAGTATTCACTAATAAGGTCTAAGTAGTTCTTTAGATGTAGAATTACAAATTTCTGATATCCTACTGATTATCTATACGAGGAAAAAGAATTATACTATATACCCACTTAATAAATATGCTTTCTTCAAAAGAATTAAACCTCCCAACTGACTGCTGTGATTAGAAGTAATAGCTTCCGGAACTCTTCTTTAGCTGGATGCAACTGGTTTTGAAGTTGCCTTCTTAATAGCCTCAGCGTATGTTCTGTGCTGATAGGTAAGGGTTGATTCCAGTAAGTCCCACAGTGAAGTCTTAGGATTCCAACCTGCACCCAAGGCCCCATCATTTATCAGAACCATGTTTTCAAAACCCAAAATAGAGTGATTTGAGTTAGAGATTAAGTACCGAGTTGCCTATTGATTATCGTCATGTCTGGAATTCGCTTGTCACTGTCATCATATCCTTCACCATAGAACTCTTTAGAGCTCACATGGATGGTAGGTACCTCCAAAGCAGGTTCTCCACTTACCTTGGAGTACACCTGGAGAAACCAAATCCAAATTTTAATAATAATGACAATAACATACAAAAAAAATAAAAAAATAAAAGAAGAACAAGAAGAAAGGAAACTTTTTCCATTTTATTGTACCTCTGTCATCATTTCTGCCAATTGCTTCACTGTCACTTCATTGTGTGGGTTCCCCACATTAAAAATCTGGCCGTTGGCCCTGGCCGGGTTTTCCTAAAAATTCCTTTTCGTTAGTTGCTTTCTTTACAAAATGTTCACAGAATACATTAATTAATGACAAAGTAGAGGAAAATATTGTAAGAAAGACTGAAAGATGTAGTTGTTTACACACAATCATCAACAGAACAGCTTCAATAGCATCCTTAATATAAATAAAAGTTCTTTGAGATTGGCCTCCATCAACAAGCTTGAGTGGCTCACCACGCAAGAGATTCTGAGAAGGAAGAACATGTATATCTTACTTAGAGTAGTTCAATAGCATAAAAATTGGAGCTGAAGAACCAAGATAGGACTTACGTTACTGAAGCATGCTAGAACTCTCGGGACGCCCTCACTTGGACCATCAATGCCAGGGATGAAATCCATCCTCGGACCAATCCAATTGAAAGGCCTAACTATGGTGAACTCAAGGTCATTTTCTGCTCCTTCAGCTGCAGGCAATTAAAATTCAGATACAATATGTTAAGGATGATATTTCAAGCGCATGTCAATGCATTGAATTTGAATCTACAATCCATATAAATGAAGTTCCCACCCACCATAAACTAGCCTCTCAATCAGCTGTTTTGCACACGCATAAGACCACCTCTGTTTTTCAATAGAGCCAAAAATGCATGGAGATACATCTTCTTTCAGTACATAGAAGTCAGGGTCCTGTTTCACCAATGAAAAGGAGCTCATAAAAATCGCAAGAAAAATCCAATAGTCTAGAAATATCAAGCAGTTTAGCCTGTCCTATATCATATGAGAGAGTAGACATCCAAAAAATGACCACTAGGATGAGAAATACTGTCAGAACTCCCACCAAATCAATGGGTTATCAACCAAAAAAAGAACTACTTAGGATTCCCCATCAAACACCATTTGAGATCCAGTAAATAAGACCAATTCATAAGTTAACAAAAAGAAGACGAAAGAACCACTGAATAAATCTCCAGTGTTACTGAACCCTCAACATTCTTAAGTAAAATGATGGAATCATAATTTCCTGTGTTTTCATAACCACAAGCAACCAACTAAATTTTCTTTTTAGAAAAAAAAAAATGTCCACAGATTTGTTTTTGTCTAATTCCACAACACTAATAACTTTACATGAGCAGCACTTCGGTGAGTTGTCGAACGAGTATCATGGATCGGCATCCCAATCCATGAGCTGATGAAAATAAAATAAAACAAAAAATAAAAAAAGAATAGTTCCACAAGCAATCCGTGGTATTATGCTTTGCCCACATTCTACTGTTTATAAAAATAGAATCTGATAAATTCATACAAAGAGTCAATTCCTAAGAGTGGAATTCCAAGACTTACATAAAAGGTTTTCACATGTGATTGCTAGAAGTGGGAGTATATCCGCAAAATGTTGTTCAGTAATGTTTGATAAAATTGTGTTTAGATGAATTGACTAAAATACTGATAGAAATTTTTTTTTCTAAACTAACATTTTACATCTTTATGCTTTAGAGGAAAGAATTGGATAAAAATTGAGAAGTATTGACACTAGAAGAAATAACAAAGGGAACCCCCTCTTGCCTTTATATATTGGTGTAGATAGTTAGGCAAATGCAAATGTTTACAAAATTTTTCCTTGATGGGGCAAAAAAATGTGGCATTTATAAAACAAAAAACCCATCCAATTACGGAATTCTACATGGGAAGATTAGTACTAACTAAAGTTAATTCCTTTCATGTTTAATTTAACAAACACAGAAACAATCCCTAGAAAAGATAACAAAAACCAAAACAATGCAACTCAACTTATAAAGAAAAGATGGGGCAGACATAAAAATGGAAGCATTACCTGACGTAAAGGATGATCCTTGGGGAGAAAGCTTCCGATCGTTTTCCCATAAACCTCACAAGTAGAGAAGTGAATGAGACGTTTGTTGTTTTCCGAGCAGTACTTAACCTAAAATTTTCCCATCCCACACACATCCATCAATTTCCCTCAATTATTACACGCGCACAAATTACACCATTACTTATAATTCAAAGCTTACCACAGGAAGAGCATCGATGAAATTGCTGTAAATTGTGTCAAGAGGACGAGTGTTGTAATCAGCCGGCGTACAGATAGCAGCTAAATTAATTGTCTGCAACACAAGAAACACCTCATTCACAACATCTTGATTATCTAATCAATCAAATTGAAGAGAGAGAAAGAGAGAGAGAGAGTTCGAACCAGATCTGACATCTTGATCAGTCCCTCAAGCCTGGAATCATGCTTGATATTGATACGGTGAAACTGGATCCGATCAGCCCAAGCTTGAGTTGTTGGTTCCAAAAGGTGTTTGATCTTGTCATTGTAGACATCAACAGCTAACACTTTGTGAGGAGTCTCCGCCATTAATTTCTCACAGAGGTGAGACCCAATGAAACCTCCGGCACCGATCATACAGATCGTTAATGGCTTAATAGGGTTTCCATCAAGATCGACCCTAGTAGTCGAGGCCATTTCTTTATCAGATTCTACGGTGATAGTCGTCTAATGTGCGCCGGGGGGTGAACAGAAGAAAGCACCTTGGTGATGGAGATTTTGGAAGACGGAGGAGAGAGAGGATTTGGGAAGGAGCGGAACGGTGAGGTTAATAAAAGAAGGAAGTGAAGGTCGGAGAGAGGTACGTGGAACGAAGGTTGCCACTCTCGGATACTTTTGTGGGCCCACTTTCCATTTTCAGTATCAGGCTTCCATGTGAGTGGCTCGAGTGATCGACCATGATGAGCTGTAAATTTACGTCGCCATGTTAACTCCGAAAACGAAAGGTAACGTTTTCAAATCCACATTTAGTAATTGACGGTGTAAGTAGGTCGGGTCCTGCTAGGTGCAATCGGATCGGTTTGATTCGGATTTTCTTGCCAAATTTTACTTAGATTGCGATTTTGCAAATGTTAACGTGGGTTAAGAATAACCCACCATGAACGCTAACCCCCACAGACTGGGGTTTTCTTGACTCATGTAGACGTTCTATGGTGTACAATGCTCTCAAAAATCAAAACCCGAGCGATGGCGGGCGCGGGAGAGGGAGCGGTTCGTCCAACGGTCAAATTTGTTCCCAATAATCAAATTATCTCGTCTCTCTCTCATCCACTTCCCTTCCCCGACGCTAATAAGGTCCATCTTCTCTATTCATTCTCTTTTCAGAGATTGTAATGTTAGGGTTTGAGATAGTTGTCTTGTCTGTGTTTGTTTTTTTGTTACTGATTGTGAAGTGCTGGTTGTTTTGTTATTAGGTCTTTTTCTGTCTGTTCAATTTTTTTTCGTCTGCCAATGTTTTTGTAGGAAGTTTGGCTGGATACGAATTACTGGAATCGTGTGTATGTCGATCTCAGCATTCAGAAAAATCTATGGCGCTAACATCAGGGATTGAGGATCGGAGATTCTGGAATTGGATCCCTACTGAAGGATCTAGGTTAATTCTTTCATTTGTTTTCTATGTAATTCTTCATTTCAAATGCTTATTGATAGAATAAGAAAAAATATATGTAAGCTATGAACTGGGTACAGTTTGTTATGTAGAGGAAACTTGCAAACTTACTAGTCTGATCCCATTTCAGATACTTGTTTTGATATGATGTAATATTGGGTCTCTTCAAACCTTGTGTGTTTTTCTCTGCTTTGGTTGGCACTTAATCTTGCTTGACCAATAAATTTAACTCAAAGACGTCTGTGGGCGACATACAAAATTGTGAGAAGTATTTTACCTTGAACTAGATGTTGGATGAATTTGGTCCAACCTGTTAGATTATTTGATATATAATGTTGAGCCTCTCTCTAACAGTTCGAGCTTTTAGAACAAGTGGTTATTCAACCCTAGATAACCGCAAAGGGCCTATGTCTTTTTTATGCTTGGGCGTGTACATGTCTTTTGATCACTTCTTCCTCTAGTTTTATTCAATGCTTTTATATCCACTGATTCTTCCTAGCTGAAATTGAATAAAGTGCTAATTGAGTTTTGGATTCTTATTCCTTATGATGATCTTGCGCTTTTTCTAGATATATGTTTTAATCATATCGAGTTTCAACAGCATCAGATTTCAGTTGAACATGCTCAGTGATAAGAGTTTTACGGAGACAGTGACCCAGTGCAGATCATCGTTTTATTATTTAGACGACCTTTGGATTTGATAAAAACAAATAGTAGTCAATGCTGACCATCACCTAAAGGCAAAAGTTTAAGCTATATATTTCTGAAATTTCATTGCTGACAATTCTAAATCTTACATGTCTTGTGCAATTAAATAACTCCATTGCCTTAATATGTTACTTGTGATAAGGCTCTGTTAATGGCAATGATTAAATGCCTTTAGTTTTGAAATTATGGAAGCCACAGTTATTGCAATGAATTGCATCTTTAGGAAATGAATTTGAGTACCTCTCTTGACATTTATAAAATATTTGCAATAAGGGTTCTGGTTCATCAACTAATATACAAACATCAAAAGTTAAAAAGTTTTCTTTTTTAAAATTGCAAAGCTTGTAAACATGGAATCAAGTTTTTATCTTATAAGTTTGGGCACCATTTCTTAATAATAAGAAATATCATTTACTTTCTTTAGTTGTATGGTCATTGACAATTTGACAGTGAACAGCAGATGTCTTAATCAACAGACATTGCAAGTATATTTGGTTAGTGTACTGATGAAGAGTTTGTTTGTCCGCCAATCAATGTGTTGAAAACCATGTATTCAACCCATAGTTATTTGCTATAATAGAAGACGAACTAACAATTTCACCTTTTTCTGTCACATTCTAGTACGCTATGTAATAGTATATCAGATTTCTTTCTTTTCTTCTCTTTTTTCTTAATCAGATTTTGTTTAACATCCGTGCTGCCAAAACTTTGTTCGCTTTTCTTTTTTTATAGTTAGGACTCAGAACTGATGGAAGTCATATTTTCCATGAAATATATTGATTGCACACATCCAAAGGAAGGCTTTACGTGGACTCTGTATTCATTATCCCTGTGTGATTTAAGATAAAGAATGGAAATTTTGAGAAACAACAAATAGAACACTTTGTGGTGTCTATTCAAGTCCATGTTGTGGTTAGTGAAGGATCAGTGTTAAGAGAATGTAATATTATTATTTTTGGAGTTTGTATGCGTCCTTGATGGAATTGTAATCAATTTTCACTGTATTTAATCCATTTTTGTCTTTTTATTGTTGCAGAAAAGATGATGATAATATGCTTAGGTTTACATTCAGTGATGTGCTTTTGCCACATGCACCGCACTCTTTGTTAAGCGTGTTCCTAGAAGCACCTTGAGGTACACTTATTCTGCCTTTTTTTTTCGATAAATTTCTTTTGCCTATCCAGGAAAAATAAAATAGAAGTAAATAAAGTACAATTTTTTCCTATATTCTCAACCAAAGAAAGTGTGTTAGGAGTATTAATTTTTTTGCCTATAGTATTAGCAAAATCAGGGAGTGTTGTATGTGAGGTGTTGTAGCTGCGATGAAACAGGGATAAACCATGGGGAGTAGAGTGACAAGTCTAGCTTAATAGATGTCATTGTATACATTTTTTATTTGGATTTGTGTCTTTGGGATCATATGTCTATGATTTTTCAGTTGACAGGAATAGATGGTTAAAAGGATTGAGACGGGGTTTGAGTTTCTGGTTGATCTCAAGATGGGTTATTTGCTTTGAGATATCCTACTGGAAGGGAAGTGAGCAATTGGAGAATGCTGAGAGAACACCTGAGTCTAAAGTTGTCACATTGCTAGGCTGTTGTAGTTCTTAATTATCTCTTGTCAATAGGTATCCACTTACTTAAAACCCGATTTGAGCATGATATTGTTTACCTATTTCAGTTTCGGAATCAGACACCTAGGGTTGGAGCCGTTTTCATATTGGCGTATTCTGGTTCTGGGTATAACAAAACCAAACTGATAGGGCCTGAAACCGACTTCTGTTTTTATTTCTCTCTTATTCTTCTTTCTTCTTTTTAAATTTTTAATACAGAGTGTTAGGTACTTGTAACCCAAAATTGAAATCAAACTGGATTATCTCAGTTATGGTCCACTTATTTGACTACCTGAACCAAAACCTATAAGAACTGGTTTTCCTACGGCCAGTTCCAGCCTAGGATTTGTCTATCAGGATCCCATTTGCCTCTAGGTATTATGAGAAGAAAATTTAAACCATTTCTGTAGGGTGATCCCTTGTCTACACACTGTTTTTGTCTTCTATGTCACAGGCAGGTTTGCGAAGTTGTAGGCACGTGTGTTTATTACTCAATGTGGACCAATGCAATCCTGTCCATCTGAGATTCTGATGACTATACTTTTCCTTATCTCTTCTTTTTCATTGCATCTGATTTTACCAAATTCTAGTAATCTGTTGTTTGCGTGGGTGTTGTTTATTATCAATCGTTGGATCAGTATGACTTTGAGGCTATGTAAACCCTAGATGCTATGAATGTCAGTGTGTCAGATTGCAGATCTGAGATCACACACGCATGTTTTAGGTTTCCAGATGACAACCCTTTTCTCTTTTTGTTTTTTACTTCTAAGAGGTACTGTTTTTATCCCACGGGACAACCTTTTTTTTTCTCTCTCTCTTTTTCTTTTTCTGGAAAAACCTTTTCTTCCTCTTGGCAGTATTCAAGGGGGCGTGAAGATGATATGTGGAAAGAAAATTTGATGTACCTACATATTAAATGAACACAAAATTAGACCAAAAAAACTGCATTCATCCACTAACCTCATTGTCTACCAAAAAACTACTATGAAAAAAAAAATTAATAATTCAGAGTTTTGTTGAAGTCCATCCTTCAAAGCTAACTTTTACAGTAAATTTTGGGGATAGATGAAAGATGATGACTCTTTTATTAGCTCCCACTTCTAATTAGTTACATGAGAAAAATCTAATGTGGGCATCATCATAAACACTAATTTTATGTTTTCATTGTCCCAAGTAGAACATGCAGCTGCACATAATGTCCAGTAGAATAATACATGTAAGAAAAGATGAATAATGGTAGAGTTAAGTTCACTGTGAAATCTGGGTCTGGTAGGAGTTAATTGAGATCTGCAATACCCATGTAATCATTGGTGATCTAATTACAGAAATATTAAATATTTAGATGCCATTTTGTCGGACTTGAATTCACATTGAGTTAAAGCAATTTAAGAAATAAACTGACCCATATTATATACAGTAATATTATATATTAATAGTAATACAGAGTGGGAGAGACCCTCATCTTATCTACTATTTTCAGTTGTTTGGGAATTCATGCTTTCACTCATCCTTTCTGTACTGCTTTGTTTTCTTTTACCTATATGCATGTCTTCTGAGTTCTGACTTATATGCATGTCTTCTGACTCATTGATGGACAAAAACACAAAAGGGGATGGCAGGAAAGGAAAGGAAAAAAGGAGGTACCTTTTGGTTGCCTCAAAGTGTCCCTACTCTACTACTCTATCTTCCTCCCTGACTGACTGCATGAAAAAACAGACATATACAAGGAGAGAAGAGAGTGTGCGTGTTTGGTTTGGTCTGAACTCTGAACTCTGATCATGTAGAGAGTAGGGGAGTCAGTAAGTCAGCATTTATTATTTAATAGGCGTGGGAGGGGGCAAGCAGAATCCAGTCAGCTGCAAGCTAGGGCCAGTGACTGTCCCTCAGGGGACCAGATGGCGACCTCTGATCTCCTCTCTTTTGTCCCCACCTCTTTCTAGCTTGGACCAACACCCACCTCTCTCTCTACCCATGCATTATAAATAAGACTTTGGGTAGGTTTGGTCGGTAGGGTAGAGGAAGCAGACGAGCAAGATGGCATGGAATGACAAGTTAAGACCATTAATGGCTTCTGGAGCAGGAGGAGAACATACTGTGACATTCCTCTATGATTACAACTTCCACCATCTTCCAGGTCAGTAAGAATTACTAAGAACTAACAAGTTTTCTTGAGTAATTAATTAGTTTCCTTATCTTACATTATTCTTAAACTGCTAACATGAAATAATGCTTGATTGATCTTGTTTTTACTAGAGCGACATCAAGTTATTGAAGGGGAAAGGCCTCCCCCAATTAACAACAACAGCAACAGTAGCAGCAGCAGCAACAACAACAACAACCAGGAGAGGAAGAGAAGGATGAGGTGGGATCAACTAGAGTCATTGGAGAGGAGCTTTCAAGAGGAGATAAAACTGGAACCTGAGAGAAAGATTAGGTTGGCTCAGGAACTAGGTCTTCAGCCTCGAAAGGTCGCTGTTTGGTTCCAAAACCGTCGTGCTAGGTGGAAAGCCAAGCAACTCGAACGCCTTTACGATGCACTTAAACAGGAGTTTGACGTCGTATCCAGAGAGAAACTAAAACTCCAAGAGGAGGTCTACTAGCTTAACTAATTTGAATATTTGAGTTTGAATTTGAATTTTCTACTCTGACCTATCATGTTTAGACATCTGAGACAATTTTGTACCGGCTGTCAATCATTGCAAGCCTAATGCTCTCTCATAGTACTTAGGAGGAGTACTTCGATGCAAGTTGAAGGTTAAAAAAATGCCAGAGAAAAGTGAATCCACATAGATTCAAATAGTAACAAGAACATAAATAAGATATGCTTTGTCTTAACACAACAGCTTAGAAAAATAAAATTAAAAAGAAAAAAAGAAAAATAAAAAAGACTTTTGGTGGCGATAAAATAAACTGCGGGTAGAATATATAGTTGGTAATGTGTACCTCGCCCTTTGTGAAATTAGGGTTCGGGTTTAAGGCTTTGTAACTTTTGTCTTACTTATACAACCCAAGTTTCTCAAATCATTATAATAGTACTTAGTATACGGATCTCCCTCTGTACACGCTTGTTCATGCATAACTGGTAAACTGAATTGCCTAATATATACATGTACTTGCAGTTAGTTCATATCTTATTAATGTCTTATATGTACTTCATGTACAGGTTATGAAGCTGAAAGCCAAGCTCGACGACCAAGCTGTAGCGATCCAAGGCTCCAAAGGTTGCACAGAGGCCTCGGCCGAAATCGATGAGACTGACGAGAGCAAATCAGTTGTTATCAACAGCTCTACCATGTTACAGGGAGCCATTGCCGATTGCAACTACGTTTTCAACGTCGACGACTATAATACGGGATCTCTGCCGTACTTGGGCATTTTACCTGGTTACCCTTACACCTACTAAACTGTTTATAAACAAGTTTAGCTTTGTTCTAATTTCCTGGTGCACTGTGAGCTAGAGCTAGAACTCATATATTGTACTTAAAATTAGCTTAACTTACAATTAACACTTCCATATTTTGTTCTCTTATGCCTTCATTTTTCTGTAGATTTTATTGGCTACAAGATATAACTATTGACCCTAATTTGGAACAACGTCACAATAAGCCCCAAAACACTCAAATTTCGCTCTGCCCGTGTGAGGTGGTTGCACATTATATTTAGAAGTAATTTAGATAAAATACCATGAAAATGTCAGACGTTAACATAAAAAAAGTAGGAAGGCCGCCTCTCTTTTATCGTGGGACAGAACGATAGAGAGTCATATGCCCGTTTTTACATTAACATCCCGAAATGTCCTTTGGAAGTATAGCAATGAATCGAATGACAGCTTTGGCGGGCATCGAGAGCTGCTAGCGGTCCAAATGCTTTGATTGCATTCTGTCCTGCTAGTCCTCATGCCAAGTCCGACAACCCTCGGAAGACGATCACTGGTAGACCATTTGACAAGCTTGTCTGCAAGACACCATATTGATATTATGCTCCTGTTTGGCTACTACTAAGGCAGGCTAGATATGAAAGTATGAACAACCCTAGTTAAATCTCAAGCAATGTAATAAGTCCTAGCTAGTTACTTGCCATTACTACAGCAACACTCTCCATTTCCACAGATGATACACCAAAGGTCTTGAACAGCAGGTAATCCCTGTATGCAGCATTATCCACAAAAATGTTAGCGGTCGACGCGCGGAGGCCGACCACTACCTTGGCTTTACCAGGAAGGCATAAACTGGAATTCAAACACCTCTCCAGTTCCATACCCTGAAGAAAATTAGATATCAAACATGTTTCAATTTATCAAAGCTTCCAATGAAGGACTGACTATATATACAAAGTTATCAATTTTAAACATGAATCTGACCTCCAAATCGGCAGCTAGATGGCGCCAATGCTGACTTGTTTCTACCCAAAACACATTTTGAGGAACGTTAGGCTGTCCGGAGTCAGAGAAGAATTCCTCTGTACTGTACCCGATTTGGCCCAATTGATTGATCCCTTCTCCTTTGGGTACATTGTAGCTTCTAACGTCTAAGTAAGCGACGTCCCTTACCGGTATAGTTCTGTTTGGAATCTGCCAAGAGTAAACAAGGTAGGATATTTATTGGTAGTGTTAAGTTGTTCATTAAGACTTGCATATGATCAGTGTTACAAGACTAAAGTAAGAGATCGATCAAACAATATATAGCTCGGATTCAAAAATATTTAGAGTTGGTCAAGAAAACCAGCTTAAACCCATTGTTTATGTCAATTTTTTAACAACTGTTGAAAGAGAGATAAAGAGTAGTTAAAATTGTTATTGTTTCTAATTAGACTTCCCAATCTTATTGACATTTATTAGTCTACCCTTTAAAAAAAATATAAATATACTTACATCATTTATGTCATTGGGACAAAAATTAGGGAAAGGATTGGATAAAGATCCTGCACAATTCAATTCAATATTAGATTCCGAATGCGGTTTTTCTAGCTTGACATCGTTTTTTGACACCAAAAGATTACATCTCATTTTTTAAAGTGGTTTGAGGGGCAGGAATGAAATTAATGGATTTTGAGAGTGTGTTTTGATTGGGGTTCCGTCAATAAAGTAAGTAGGGGTATTATTTGGGGTCAAAGCCCGATGTCCCTGTAGTCATGCTCGAATGAATGACCCTTCCGAAGTGCAATGGAGGTCCCTAATCTAGTCCATGGACCTTCTTGATCATCTATTTGACCCGGCGCGTCCGCGTAAGTGGGTTTTCGGGTTCATTCGCTAGAAACATATTGCGTTCTCTTTTACATGCGTTTCCTATGTGGGACTAAAAAAGTGAAGAACAAAAATACACTGCAACTATTAGGAATACGAAAAAGTGAGAAACATTACATTACGGAGCTGCTGAGTTTAAAACACACTCAGAGAGAGGAGGCCGAGTAGGCCCGGGAGGTGAAGAGGAGGGAGGAGGAGGAAAATGAGCTCCAGAGCTGAGTCGACTCACTTTCGACTTTACGAGTTCGTTAAAACAGCACTCATCAAGATCTTCGTCTCCCCTTATGCCACGGTCTGCTCCCTCTCTTTCTTTCTCTCTAAGATTCTAACCATCTATCTAATTTGTTATTTTCTTTGGATAATTTAGGTCTGCGATTTGTACTGTGGAGCTGGAGTCGACACAGATAAGTGGGACGATTCCCAAATTGGTCACTACATTGGAATCGGTATAGAAACTCGAATTTTTATCTCTATCTATAAATTGGTCATCAAATTTTGTAATTCCTCTCTGCGAAACAACATTTTTTATCTTATAATTTTGTGAATTTTACGTATGTTTTTGTAGATGCTTCGACGTCTGGAATTAGCGAAGCGCAGGATATTTGGGAGAGTCAGAAGAAGGGTTGCCCTGCAGACTTCTGTAACGTAGATCCTTGTGTGGTGAGACCCTCTCTTTTTGTTTCCCTTTAATTCTTTAAAATCAACCCCTAAAACCCAAAACTTAAAACCCTAAAATTTAACACCTTTTACCTATTTCTTCAACAGGAAAATTTAGAATCTTATTTACAGGACAAGGGAATTCCTGCAGATATCGTTTGCTGCTTGCAACATTTGCAGGTCTTTTTGGATTTTCATTATTTTTATTTTTATTTTTAATAGTTTTTTCCCTGTTTTTGCATTAGCTTACATGCTAAGTGCTTTGTATATGAAATTTGGTACATGTAAATACAGCTGTGTTTTGAAACTGAGGAGAGAGCGAGGAGTCTTCTACGTAATGTTTCATCTTTGCTGAGACCAGGGGGTTATTTTTTCGGTATTACTCCTGACTCCTCTACTATATGGTATGGATTTAAAGACTTGTTTATGAGTTTCTATATTGGGTTCTTAATTCTATTTTAGTTCCTTTGGCATTTGGTGGTGGTGTTCTGAAACAGAATTATTTTCAACTTTTGGGTTCATTTTCTGCTTATTTCCAAGAAAATGAGATATAAAATGTGAGCACATTGGTTGAAATGTAACAAAATTAGTTTCGTACTGATTTTCTGCTTAAAATCTCTTCTCATGTTCATAAATATACTTTCTTGTAAATAAAGAACTCTACAATTAGCTTCTTATCCTTTTGCTTTGGGATCAACCATCCGTAGCTAGGTTCTCATCATTTTGACTGATAGTTCATGTGATTGTTGTAAACATTTTAGGGCCAAGTACCAGAAGAATGTTGAAGCATCACACAACAAAGTAGGTGGTATGAAGCCCAATGTAGTTCCCAACTGCATTCGATCAGAAAGCTACATGATCACTTTTGAAGTTGAGGAAGAGAAGTATAAACCAAAAGCTTTTCTACACATTAAGCTCTTTTTTTAATCATTTTCTGGTACATGTTTCTGATGTGTCTTGTGGAACTTCTTCAATGTGGAAATCCATTTTTAGGTTCCCGTTATTTGGAAAGAAGTACCAGCTGAAATTCGCCAATGACGCCGGTTCTGAGATCCACTGCTTGGTCCATTTTCCTAGCTTCATCAGGTAAAAGAAATTTGTATCTTTTTCTTCCTTTCACTTTTAGAATTACCTTGGTTGCCTTGGGTTATCTTGCCTCGACTGAAAATATTGCTCTATAGGTAGAGTTGAATAGTTCAGTAGGATTCATGTTGATGACCCCAATATTTAGTATAATGCACCATTGTGATGACGGGTACAATTGTGAGGTTAATTCATTGAGGATCTGATAATCAAAATATTATATTGATTAAACCAGGTTGGCTAGAGAGGTTGGTCTTGAATATGTAGAGATTCAAAACTTGACTGAGTTCTACGATGATAACAGGTATGTGAATTTACATTGTGCATTTTGTTTGTTTTCTTGGCAATATCCTTCATAGGTGCAGTCTCTCATATTTTTGTTGATTGGGTGAAAAGTATTTATTAGAAAGAAGACTTGTCTATTCAATCTTTAAGTGCTGCCCATGACTTCACCTCTTTCGTTTCCTCCTGTTCCTTCTTGTACTGTTTAGAAGGCTGAAAGTGTGTTGACTGCCCTGAAGGGCACAATTTGCAGGTATGTTTCACAATGCCGGTCCAAACTTTGTGGATGCTAGAGGACGACTTCTTCCTCGATCATTCGATATCTTAGGTACTGCACTTATATCTTTTTTCCTTATAAGTTATATCATCACATTGGATGGCCTGCATTCCATGTCTGTTGTTATCATCTTCCGTATCCACTATTGCAGGACTATATACAACGTTTATTTTTCAAAAGCCTGATCCAGATATTGTGCCTCCGATTACGACACCCATAATGCATGAAGCAAGTCACGTTCCCGAAGAAGTAATTGTTTCAGACGATTTATAGAACCTCTTTTTTCTAGCTTTCTACTATGTCGTTCTATACCTGAAATTGTATTGGTTTAATGTAGCGAGAATGGCAAGGAAGCAGCTGGAGACATCAGACATCAGTGGTGGTGGTGGTGGACGAGGAAAAGAACGGTCACACAGAGCCATCATCTATTGCCATCAATGGTAAGATAGCGGAGCAGGAAAAAGGGATACTGGGTCCTGGGCCAGCAGATTTACGGTTCTCAGAAGCTTTTGCACCTGATTATACACGACACGCTGGGTAGACTAGGTTTGGGTTCTTCAGCATTTAGAAATTTGGAAATGTTGGGAATGGTTAAACACATACAAGTTTTGGATCAAAACATGATTTTAGATTCTTGTGATAGTGAAACCAAAAGAAAAAAATCTATACTGCTACCAGTGTAAACAAGATAATTATGTATACCTCGAGAACTGATGATGAAGCTGCTTACAGTGTTTCTTTTCTTCATGTCATCACTCCATTGAAGTTCTTTTTCTTCTTTTCTTTTTTTCTTCTTTCAATTTTATCCTCTCTTTTTTCAGTTTTATTGTGACTGCGATAGATCTATTTGCTACGAGGTATGATTGTTTTGTTTTGGGACATCACCTGTGTACAGTATAATATTTGTTGGGAGCGCGAAAAGACATAAATGGGACTCCCTACCAAAAGGGGAAAAAGATACAGAAAAGTTGAGTTTAGACCATTATATAGTAATTAATTTTAAAATATGTGTTTCATCATAAATGGTAGTTAGTCAAACGTTTGTATTGTAAGTGACAATAATACTCTTATTTTTGTAACCAAACCAAATATTCTCCACTACAATTCTTAATTTTTCTCTCATATTCGAACAAAATATTCTTTTATTACAATTTTTAATTTTTTTTAATTTTGTAAAATTATATATTAAAACTAGATGGACGCTTCGGATGTCATCGAAATTCGAAAAATATTAAAACTAGAGACAGATTCATATCACGTGGGTAATAATCATACGCGAGTAAATCAGTATAAAAATTTTTAATAACTCTTCCACAATTATGAAGAAGATAAGGATGATTAGAATTCCTAAAAATAAGGAATTTATAGTTATTACATTGATTTTTTAAACTGTTTTAGAAGTGTTGAGACAGTTTCAAAAGGGTAATAAAGGAAATTTAACTTATAGAAAATGGTTCACGGTGGACTAAATCAATATTTTAAAAAGTTTAAAAGACTAATAACTATTTTTTAAAATGATCATGAGATCTTTTATGCATTTTAAAAATATCAAATACTAAACACTAATTATTTTTTCTCTATGGGGTTTCTAATTATTTTTTCTCTATGGGGTTTTTAACCAATTTCTGCATATAGTCACCAAAGAGGAAAAAAGATTAGATTACAAATAGTGCCACATGTGGGACTCAGCTCCACAACAATAATCTTTGAGAAAAAGGTGTTGAAAATCACACCCGGTGGGACTCGAACCCACAATCGCCTGATTAGAAGTCAGACGCCTTATCCATTAGGCCACGGGTGCTGGTTGTTGTTGAATTCTAACTTCAAAGAGATCATCGTATAATACTGCCAACCACCAACGCTTACCATATATTGATGGGATAGACAAATAATATAGGATCTTTTGAGTTGTGCAACTCGGATGAGGCGTGCACTACAAGTGCTACCCTACGGCACAAACAATCAAGTAGAGATCGACCCCAAGAAGGAGGCCTTCACCCTCCATATTCACTTCTTTGGGATTCTATTGAACCGAGAAATAGGTTTACTTATACATCATATCTAAGGTATCGTCTTCCTTGTGCCACGTATACCGACGGGTGAAACTAGCAAGAACAACCCACATTCAGCCTACGAGGCACCAAAAAAAGGCTAGAAACTGCATATTCACGGCTGCCGCTAGAATTTTTCTTCCAGAGTAACAATGAAGAGGTTTTGCTTTGCACTCCCTTTTGAGAATTGAGAGACGTCCAAAATTGTGTGAAACGAGTTGAAAGGAAAGAGCAATTAATAGTTTGTCACACAGATCATTAATTCAAAGATGAAAGCAGAACTGATAAATAATAGGATGTAATTTAAATCAAACACCAACTGTGGATATATATGTCACCACGAACTAAGAAAAACCATTGTAATTGTAAGCGTCTGAAGTAGAGAACTGCCTCAGTGTACACTCTCTTTTTCTTTTTTAATACATCTACTATTACTACTACCATCACTCACCCCACGACCAGGCTCTCATTTCTGGAACCTGGAGATCTCATCTATCTAAGAGTCCAACCCAGGGTCTCAAAAATAATATAAAGAAAAAGGAGAACATCGCAAAAGGAAGGGGTAATGAAAACAAAAAAGTGTTAATCTTCGAGCTCAATGATCTTCACCACAGATGAATCACCTACTTTCTGGCAAACAACAACACGATCATGTGACTTTATTACGCCTGAAGCCTTTCCATGATCAAGAGCAACCTTCAAAACTGACTCATTTGTGGCACTCGTTGATTCAGCCTGTGCACAGAATCATCAGAAAGTTTTGACTATTAAACACCGGACTATAATGCATGAAAATTTAAAAGCTTTCATGTGAATATGTAACATATGTAATATGTTTCAACTTCTAGCTGTAAAAAAAGATTCATAGAACCCTTGTCCCCAAGTAACAACTTATCAATTACTTGTTCTCTCTCTCTATATTAATCTCTCATTGCTTTTTTCCCTTTTTATCGGTTTCAATCTCCCGTGGGATAACGCAATCACATCGGGACTTTGCAAGAACATTTTTGTTATTTTTCTCTAGTAATATGAGGTAAAATAGGTGCACTGTGACGAGGATTGTTGGTTGCAATACAGGATCAGCTGAATGATGGGAATGGGATCACAAGAGCTTTGAAACAGAGTAAGATGCAAGTGAAACTTAACTAAAGATTATTTTGAGCTCAAATTTAAGTTTAACTTCATTCCAATAAGATCTCATAGGCAATCAGACATAAGGACCTCGAATGGTACTTAAAATAAAAGAACACAAGCAACTTACTGGGTGACGAGGATCTGCAAGCATGGGGAAAAGACCTCTAACAATAAGTGATTGTCTCGCCTGCACATCCACAAAAAAAGAATGACGTAACTGCATTAGCTTCGTCAATTGAGACAGACATAAATGAAACAGGTAAAAAACACAGCTTTCATGTTAAATTATTTCATCAGGACATGATCTAAAATGCTTGTAAGAAGAATATATAGTCTAAAAACTAGACAAGGCAAACTAGCAAGTGAACAAATAACGAATGATTACCGTGGGGCATACCTCAAAGGCACCGGTGAAACTCCAACGGAGTTGATTAGTTTTGAGTCGAGGAATAACAACTGATAGAACAGGCATTGTTGGCCTATACTTTGCGATTAATCTGCACTCAGAGAAAAGAAAAAAAATTAGTGCCTTGAGCATACAGCAAGGAATCTACATCAACAAGGCACTAAAAGATGCCTAAACAAACAGAATAACCAAAATTTCTTAAAATGGAATACAATTATTCCCGTGCACTCAAAATGCAGCAATACAGTACCTTGCGGCCCTTCCAGATGAAGTGAAGACAATAATAATGGATGCCTTCACCTTAATTGCTGCACGTACCTAGACAAAGATCAAAATTCTAGTTAAATATGGAACCTGCTTACAAGTGACTTTCCAAGGGGAAAAGCTATAATTCACTGATCACTAAACCTATACAAGTAATCAAGTAATAAGAAATAAATAACGGTAAACTCCCAAAAGAAAATACCGCTGAGGAAGCAATAGACTCCAAGTGGGTCATTGGTTCTCCAACATATTTCACAGTCTTCTTGAAATACAAGTCCTGGTTGAAAACCTTTTCAGCCTGCAAATGTAGCAGTTCAAGTAAGTTGCGCGTGGTTGATAATAGAACAGAACTCAAACTGCAAATATACGACTCGAAAGGGGGGAAAAGAAAAAGGAGAAAAGTTTAGAGACTGATGAGGAACACAAGGAAGTAGATCAATGATGTGTTCATCATTTATCATTCTTCCAGTTATTCAATAAATTTGGCCTCCTATGTCCAAATTCCATACAGTAGCTCGTACAAATATTATAAATGGCCATTCCATCAATGAAATGTAGTATATCCCAAAACAAGTAGGGCACGTTCTACATAAGTAAAACATGAAATACATGTCTCATTGTTGGATACAAACATAAGGAGTTAAACTCAACCATTATTACAACCCAAATATAGTAATATACAGAATAAGATAAAACAAATTTACAAGAATACATAATTGAAGAGGGTTATAATAAATTTCCAGATTCAGAGGAAAAGGAAATGGTTATTCTAGGTTGTTGGCTGATATATGCACAACAGTCAAAGGACTCAAACATGTGCCACTACACAAGATAGTTCTGGAAAAACTTGAATAAGGGCAAAGCAAGATGCAACGGAAATAGTTGCTTAGACAAGAATTTGTTCCTCTGAAAAAAAAAAAAAAGGGAAGATAATTACCTCAGCACAGATTTTACCAACAATAGAAATGGTCTCAACAGGGTAAAGTCCCCGGAGAGTCTCAGCTCCAAGAAGAATAGCATCACTGCCTGCAACAATTAAAGCAGAACTTAAAGATATGAAAAAGAATATAAAAGTTACCATGAACTATTAAATTGATTGCATAGACCCTGAATCCCCAAATGCATGCTCCAAACCATTATGGTATGAGGTCAAAATGCCCACATTACATTGGTGTAGGTAGGTAGATTAATCCTTGGCAGACCAAAATCAGTTCTAATTACTACATTAAAATTTATTGAACTCAAAGATCTTCAGATAAGAATCCTTCAGCAAGGACCTCATGTGAGGACAGGAAAAGAAAATGCTAGGAAGCAGCTAATTGTTGAAAATTTGAAATAGCTTGTTTCCTTTCCCCTTGTAGTATCTTTCAAACCCAAAACAAGTGAAAATATCAAACTCATCTTGCTACTGTCAACTACCAATTGAAGGTGTTCCCTAAAGAGCTTTTAACTTGAAAGGCATGGATTAACTGGGCACAAACTGTATCCAGAACCAAAGGAACTGATATATCTCAATATTCTCCACATCAAAACACGCCAACATACCATCCAATACGGCATTAGCCACATCAGTTGCCTCTGCACGAGTTGGTCTAAGGTTGTCAGTCATACTGTCCACAACACGAGTAACCACCGCAGGTTTTCCAGCCATATTACACTTGTAAACAGCAGCCTTTTGAAATAAGAAAACCTGCAAAATGAGAGGATAATTACAATCCAAGTTCGAGTGGTAGGAAAACGGACAACTGGCTAGCATCAAATACATACAATAATACATAACTTAGTGAAGGAATTGAAATCACATCAGCATAGAAAATTATGACAATTGTTTCCTAAATGTGAACTTGTTACACTTTCGTCTTTCGAACTTTTTTCAGAAATCATCACCCCGAATCATGATGCAGGGCATCAAAGTAGACTGATAGTTCCTGCTATTTGGCATATAGTAAGTTAACAGACACTTCAAAGAGTAACTAGACCATGAGGTGAATAATTATGAAAATTATATGCACCAATTTACGAGTGTAAGGCGGAATCGTGGGAGAGGCATGGCAATTTTCTCTGAGAAATGAATTATCAGCCAATGGCATGGCTCCCATTGAAGTTTTTGTCGCACATATAAAAGCAAAAGGTTTGTTTTAGCTCTCTGCAGGTTCTGCTTATACCAAGGAACATGAATATATTCATGAACATACACGACAAGTGCATGTGTGCAATTGTAGATCTAGGAATGATTTCAAACACATCTTATGCACCATAAATTTAGCTATTAACCAAACATAGCCTACAACATGGCCTACAATATTGATCAATGGATCACACAAATGAAAATTCTCCACGGAAACCTGGTGAAGATACAAGGGATATCTAAAAAGACCTCTTGTAATATTTTAAATAATAAAATCAACACAAACCTGTGGAAAAATATGAATCTGTACATGTAGAACTTGTTAGTGGTAAATGGACTTGTAAGCTCAGGTTGAGAACCCTACCTTCTCAGGTGGGAGGTCTATGCCTAGATTTCCACGAGAAAGGATAATGCCATCTGCTTCTTGGAGAATCTCATCAAAATGAGTTAACCCCTGCAAGAAATTGCCGCACAATAACATTGTAAGTTTAAATTCTGTGACCGAATCTTGGTGCCGAGTAACTAAATCAATTTTAGGAAAAAAGAATCCCAGAAAGCTAAATTTCCATGTAGCTCACCTCTACGTTTTCAATTTTTGCAAAAATTTGAGTTTGACTGAGGTCACCCAATTTGGAAAGATACTCACGAGCCTGCATTTTTAAACAAAAGAGGCTTTACTATTTTATAGGTCTCAGTTGCATAAGAGACATAAGTTTAAACTGAATAGACCATAGCGTATAAAGTTAACATAAACAACAAAAGTGATCGCAGAGTATGATTTAAGATTTTGGAGAACAATAATTTGCCTGTAAAATGCAGCTAAAAGAAATAGAATATAAGCCACAAAAAGATACATATAGGAAAAAGTACTTACTTGGCGGACATCTTCAGCATGCCGGGTATATGATAGTGAGAGGAAGTCAATATTGTTTTTAACACCCCATGTGCTGATGGCCTGAAATAGTTGAAAATTGACATATATTTGAAAAAATTTACTAAGAAATTTGAAGAAGTATAACATTGACCATAAAATAGCGGAAAATAATCCCATAAGCAAATTATATACATTTAGTAAACTTATATGATCCTCAAGATTTAAAGGTACCTCAAGTTACTTGACAATTCCAGATTCCTAACTATCATCTGCTAGAGAATTTAGAAAACAAAGGTTCCTCAATAATTTTTTAATATTCGATATAGGAAGGCAACCAATTTAGAGATCCTCGTGCACTAAAACTCGTAGGTGTTGATAAATCTGAATCATTAACATGCAGCGTTGGTTTGGTGTTTACCAATGATTTTCCAGTGATAAAAACATCTCCTGCTTAGAAGGTGCCGTCCTAGCTCTATAGTAGGACAAAACATTTGCAGATAGACCGACACTTACTTCTTTATCTTTTTCAGTCAAGGTTGGCAGATCAATATGAATCTGAGAGACATGCAATGTGAACAGTGCACCAGACAAAGTAGCAGTGTTCTTTACAATGCAAACAACATCATCCCCTTTCACTTCAGATACCTGCAAAAGAATTTTTTAGGATTGACAGATCAGAAAAAGGAAAAAAAACAAAAACAAAACAATTTTAGGATTGTTATGAGAAGCCTAAAATCCATCAGTCCTACAAGAATCATCATAGATGGCGCCCTAGCTTACTCTTATACTCAAGTTGGCTTGCGAATTGGCACACAAGGAAAACCAAGTGATCCTTCTCTAAACTAAAAGGCAAGATGGATAGAGAAAGATGTCTAACTTGACTAGTAAACTGATTTCACATGCTTATGTAACCATGTTTGCCTTTTTCCCAATTTGACCAAGTCTACCTATCATTCCAGACTTAAAAAATTGAGAGTGATCTAACCAACTAATGTCTTACCTCCAGCCAAACAGAAGTAGTTTCACTTCCTGTAAACAGATATTGGCCCATAAAAATGGTGTCTCCTTTTGTCACTGCCTGCAAAATCCCAACTTTACTCAGTATCCATCATACAGATTATGAAAAAGAAAAGACACTCCAAAGGAAAACAATTATGCAAAGTGGAAAGTAAAGCACCTCACTGAATCAAATTGGGGAGAAAAAAAAATTATTCCCAAATGCAAATATACTGAAAATATACCCAGAAGAAAATATACTACAAAATATTCTCGCAATTAACAAACAAATCAACTTTTTGACCCAATGAACATAATAGTGAACTCCAGGAAGGACCTTTGCTAGTCCACCAAAATTGATAGGTAATATCTCTGAATTGGCTTCTGTATCTTGATTTGGAGTCAGAACAACAAAGCCATCAGCTTTAAGAGAAATAGAACTCTCACTCTTATTAACCACCTGCAACTCCGGGCCCACTGTGTCTAACATAACCTGGAATGAAGGAAAAATCCAATACATGCTCAATAGCCGTTTCAATCTAAGCAGAGGCTTAAGCAACAGCCAATTTATCTAAAGAAGTAAGAATATAACATAATCAAATGAAAAGAAATTTTATTAAAAAAAAAAAGGTGAGCTTACAGCGCAGAGTTTCTTAGTACTCTTGACAGCAACTTTCAAGTTTTCCAAAGTTTCTTGGTGGTACTCGGCATCCCCCCAGGAGAAATCGAAACGTGCGACTGCAAAAGAACGAATTGAAAACAGCATAAAAAATCCCATCTTTTGGATATCAAATCAGCATCTATAATTTTGAGAAACTGAAACTTCAATCTGAAAAACACTTTGAATCTATATTGAACTCAAACCTAACCAGAATTACTTATAAAAAATAAATCAAAGCAGCAACATATTCGTACCAGACATTCCGGCGTTGAGGCAGCCAGAAAGCACCTCCACAGATCTTGACTTGGGACCTAGTGTCCCGACGATTCTTGTCATTGCGGAATAGAAGGTCTGCATAATTCATCATTATAAATCTCAAAATCAATATCAGAGAAAGATCAAAGTAAACCTAATCATCAACCTAATATGCTTCTGCATATCCAGAAAAGTTGCATCCATCTTCTAACAATTAACAAACCTAGACACAAACTGAATGCTAGAGAGAGAAGGAGAGAGATCAAACGAGAATACAATCGACATCGAAGGATCTCAAGAACGAGATGATTTTGTTGAACGTAATGATATATATATATATACACAGAGAGAGAGAGAGAGAGAGAGAGAGAGATTGAACAGGGTTTGATTTTACTTACAGATTTGGATGGTTCAAGGATGGAAGCCATCCTAATGGGTTCCTCGAGGAGCAAGTGTGTTGCATGCATTTTCGATCAACTACGATGTACGGTTGAGATTGAAAAGCTTTGACCGGTGATGCCCTTGATCCAACGGACGAGGATGCAGCAACAGCAGCAGCCGCAGCAGTAGAAGAAACTGAAGAAGAACAGAGAAAGGCGAAGAAAGAAAGTTCTCTCAGATTTTCAGAGGTTAACTTATTCCCACCACCGCTTTGATATTTGTAGATTTTAGAAAGAGACCACCAAAAACCAAAGGACAAAACAGGGACTCGAAATAAGAAATGGTTTTTCCGCTTTACCGAATTTCTCGGCAGTATTTACTTTTTTATCTCGGTATACGATAAATTGAGAAGCCCACGAAGGAGGTATGTTACTCTACATGTGTACTGTTTGCCAGCCTCTGATCACCATTACACAGAATCCAGAATCCGGATATTAGGTTTTATTGGGTCCCACTCATAAGATCTCACAACCTGAAGAAATCAACAGCATCGGACGACTATAACCAACTGTTCTGCTACGTATTTGGTGGATCATGAACCAGTCTTTTTAAACTAGGGCATACCACAGAGTATTTGGCGTCCACCTACCCAGAATATATGCAATTAATTTTTTATTCTGGTTCTCGTATTGGCGGATCCAGAATTGAGTAAACTAATTCCAGTTTGAATCTAATTCAGATGGGTTTGAAATCTGAATCATTTTTGGCTACCGAAATTTCCACACACCTTTCTACTAGATCAACCCAACATCTATCAGTTCTATATGGTCATAATACAAATTGTTTATAAATTATGTAAGGCAAATTATACAATCACAAAGTGATTTAAAAATGTATACAATTGCCAAGACATTTTATAATATTTGTATTATCGATTCTAAATAATTGACAAATAATTCAGCCATTGATTTAGTATTAAGTTGTGCGATCTTGGCCATCAATTTTTCCAAATATAATCCACTATTCCCGTTTGTAAATTGTAATTTTGAACCTCATATGCAAATCTGGAACAGAGAAAATCGGTTCTGGTTCAAATCGGTTATTGGGTAACTAGTACCTACAAACGCCCCACCGTACAAGGGTCCATGACTCCATTTCCGTGGACTTTAAAAGCGGGCCCACTGAAAGGTTTGAAACCACTAAACTACTAAAGCGTGCACCAATGTGGGGCCGCGCGACGTGGGTGTGAAACACAACGTTTTGCTCAAGTTTTGTTTAAGATCAAAATAAAGGCAATATCTCGTTCGATATCTCGACTATAATTAAGAGAAGAAAATTCGACTGGTATGGTACCTACTTTTTTCAATCACGTGCTTTATGAAATTAGCACGTGATATTACCTCCTGGCTCCTGTCTTGTTGTCCAAGCCATGCATATACACAAAGCCCAATAAGGCATTAAAGCTGTTGGAAAACAATACAGGGTTCCCCAATTTTAATTAGGATTTTGTTAACATCTTATAAATAATGATAATATTATGCTTACAAAAATTTAGCTGATTTGAAGACCTGTAAATTGCAAAAAAATCTCATCAAAAATATCCTTATCGTGTGCCCTAAGGGCACACGTTAACAAGACCCTTTTAATTATAGTGAGACCAACTAATCCGTACCGTCCGTGTGAAGTGACCTTTCGTGAATTGATGGTCCAGATTGTTTGAACCTCTCTTTTCGTACTTGACCCTTCTCGGTGCTGCTGGGGTGACATATTCTACGGCATATACCGGCTTTTCTTTTGAGTCAAGAACGTCTCATGGTTTAAATAAGACATGTCTCTTGAATATTTTTAAAAATTAGACATACCACTTTTGACATTGGTCAACTAATGTTGACCAAATGACAAATGTGCTCGAGACTCTGGCAATAGGTAGTTTGTCTGAACCCATCACATTTGAACAAAAAATATATTTTTTGAAAGTATTTTTGAAGACCTTTAAAACGAGATCATGTATGGATACAAATTTTATTTTGTACAGTAGTTAACTTTACAAATAGGGGTCCTACATTTTGAATTTACTTATCGCGAACTTCAATACTTTGTTGAACATCAAAACCTTCAAATTTAAAATACATGTAGTATCCTTGAAAAAAAAATACATATAGGATTAAAATGTGCATATGCTCAAAAGTATGCAAAATAGACTATGCAAGTTGCAAACTGCATTCTGCCTTGGGTTTTTTAGTATTCAAAGTTGGGTTAATCTATGTGCAAACTTTGAAGTGCAAATCGATTCCAAAAGGTGTAGAGGAAAAAAGACTATGTAAATTAACTTGCATAATTGTGCCTGGATTTTTAACTATGGCCCTGCTTGGTATGCAGAGAAAATTCGCATCTGCAGTTATTCTCGGTAAAATTGATAAATCAGCTGTTTGGTATGGTATTCCTCTGCTAGTTAGGATACCTATGAACATGTTTGTCCATGCAAACTACCACTACCATAACTGTGGTAATTTGCATTGTGCAACTTTTTTTTTGCATACCAAGCAGAGCCTATGTAACACGAGTTTGAATATCCAGGTTAAATAATTTTTATTTTTTTATAAATTTGATATTGTTTTCTGACATTGTTTTTAAGATATTGAAAAATTATTTTTTAATAATATACATTTTGTTAAAATCTAACTTATAGATCAAAAGTTATAGCATTTTGAAGTTAAAAATATTTTTTTTTTCTCTATCATCCACGTCATTCCTTTCCATAAACAAAATAAAATAGTTAAGAGTGTACATTCTTAAATGAAATAAGATTAATTGTTACATACATAGAAGGCATGTACATTTTAAACAAAAATAAAAAAAACACATGTACTACTCTTAGGGCATCCACAGCGGTGATTTTGAGAAGCCAAATTTGGAAAAAAAAGTTACACACTAGGGCTTTGTAAATATGCAAAGGGACCCTACAAGTCTCCTTCCCCAGCCAAATTTGGCGACATGCAAACGGATTTGCAAATTTTTTAGCCAGACGGCTAGGGGGNCGCCTGGCATTTAGTAAAAAGTTTTTTTTTTTTAAATGACCAACGTGTCCCCTATTTACTTTTTTATCAATTTTTTTTATATTTAACCGGTGTGCAACTCGACTGTGCCAAATTTGGCTTTTAGCAATCCACCACTGTGGATGGCCTTATCACGCACAAAATTTGAAAGTTTGCATTTACAAAATCAAAATGAGTAGCTCTCCATTAAATCTGTAAAAAAAAAAAAGAAGTCCCCCAATTTTGTGTTGTTTTTGTGCTAACAATTGCATCCCACGTAAAGATTACAAAGCGGTAAAAATGAGGTCATCCTCTAAAAAATATATATAATAATCATAAATTAATTCGTCTAGAAGACGTTGACATGTGATTGGTAAACAATCAGAAAAATAATTGAAATTTCAAAAAGTCATTTTACTGAAAAATGAATTTTAAAATGAGCATGCCCAATGCCCATGACGAGAGAAAAAGCTTATTAATAGTGGAAAAAAGAAAGAAACAGAGTGATGTTGACAAGCAGATCTAATATCAAATACATAAATTAATTTATTATACTGATGACTAGTCTTTTATTTTATTTTTATTAGTAAAATAAAATTTTGATTAATTATGATGCAAGTAAATTTTAAAACTAAGATGGTAAAAATTTTAGGAGTAAAATTCATGACCTCCTTCATTGAATAAGATGAGTGATGACTCATGCTCTACGTTTTTCTTCAATTTCATAAAATTGAGTTTGTTTCGTAGAAATAACACAAATTTTGTTATTTGTTTACATTTTCAATTCTACAGAATTAGAAATCCGCTGACTATAAAGTGTGGCTAATAGTTAGTTTTTCATGTAATAGGCTTTTTAGCTCCCCAAAATATATAATTCCGCAAAACTGACGAAAATGATCATATTTAAGGAGAACTCTACACTTCTTCGCTATCAAACAAAGCCCAACAGAAATCCGGAAACTTTTTATTTTCCCTCCGTCCAAAAATTCCAAATGCCACATCTTAGTCGCGCGCAAAAAATTTAAAAGAGAAAAGCTGGGAACGAATGGTGAAGAAGAAGGTAAAACTCAGAAACCCGAACCGTGAGTCTTCGAGAAATTCGGCAAGATTTTCCGTCACCGAAGGTAAGAAGTAGAAGTTCCTGCACAAGAAACCAACCCTCGAAATATGTGTCAGGTCTGTTCATCTAACCCTAACTACTTAGGGTTTCAAATCTATTAATATAACAGAGAAGAACTTCATAATTATTGTTTGAATTATCGTATGCAGTTTAAATTTACATCTATTGTTGATAATTGTTCTTGCTTCTCGAACAAATAATCTTCGTAAGTTTCATTGTATTGCGTTGTTTATGTTATAATTTTGCAATCCTGTTAAAATTTTGAGCTGTTTGAAGGGGATTCTAAGCTCTCAAAAGGGGTTTAATTAGAAACATGTTGGGATTTGATAGACAAATTAATTTGACTTCAGATTCACATTTACATGAATCTATTACTGTACAAAGTTCTAGATTGTAACATAATTTTTGGACAATAACTTCAAAGCCTCATCCTTGATTAGAAACGTAAACTAA